>JANIIA010479494.1:0-15000 GCA_027478495.1 Erythroxylum alaternifolium | reverse complement strand
CTGGAATGGATGGGACAAGTAGAGCATAAAAATTACATATTATGAAAAAAATTTGAAATAGAAGCATTTATGGATAAAATACAAAGGCATAAGGTATTGGTGGCTACGGTGGGGCCACCATTGATGCTGATGCTAGCAAACTACCCACTGACTATTAGGGTTTCTAATTTTTGGAGTTAGAGAATTGAATTAATATTAACCTGATTAATATTAGCTTATTACTAATTATGAATAGTTGTAATTAATTTAAGTTAAGCTAGATTTTATTATAAAATTAAAATTTCAAAACTAATATATATTTTTTAAATCCAGCACTTGGATCTGCACTGTCATTTGACATAAACGTACAATGAGACTCATTTGGTGATTAGAAAACAATAGATATATGCCACGTCTTCGCATGAAAATTTAACCCTATTTAAATTCCATCAACTCAAAGTTTATTTTAAACATTTGAAAATGTTAGATTTCAAATTACATGGAATCTAAATGTTAAAATCAAACTTGTATTTTAATAAAAATGTTAAGGTGCAAGTTAAGTGACAGGTGAGGATAAAGAAAAGCCACTTTTAGATTGGAATACCAAACACAACCCCAACTAGAAAACCAGGAACAACATATCCAAATTTTATCAACCCAACATTTTCCTCCTGTCCCTGAATCCAAACCACTAAACACCTTTATTAACTTCTTGGTTAAGGTAATATGGAGTTCAATAGTAGGGGATTCCAAATCCTTTGGAATCTTGAGATTTATCCCATCTACAGAATATGTGAAAAACAAATGGGAATCAAGAGCATAATGATTAATGAACTATGATCACCATGCTAATGGTAGAATTATTGTGAGTTTCAAACTTTCAAGATTGAAAATACTCAATTGGATTTATATTAAGCTAGACAATTCACTGTGAGCATATAATGATCAAATCAGGAAGTATAGTAGCTATGACTATGGTGTATGCTTCAAACTGGGGATTCCAAAATCAATGTTTGTGGGAAAATATTAAAAACATTAGTGGTAGAACAAAGTGTCTATAGGCCTTAGTATGTGATTTCAATTGCACTCTAAACTTATATGAGATTCTATGAGGTAGGAGATGTTCAATCAACAACCAAAAAATTACAAAGAAATTAATAAAATAGCCTTAAAAAATTTGAGTTTTCATAGTAACTTGTTTATTTGGAGTAACAAATAGGTAAGGGAATGGTTAACTTATACTGGCTATAAGAGTTCCCATTAAACTTTATATTGTTTGGAGAACTTGTTTATGGTTTATTTGGTGGATAAACCATATCAGATCATTGATCTATACAAATCCAATGCAATGATATAAAGGTGACAAGGAGAGCTCCATTCAAGTTTTTTAAACTCTTTATTGAAGTATCCAAGTTTTAATGAAGTAGTACAAGAAGGCTTGAGACTTAAAATTGAAGGCTCTTAAAGCTTTTTTCGTCTCCAGAAACCAAAGGCCATTAGACACAACTTTAAGTTGCTAACTTATAGGCTAAATGACCCAATGCAAAAGGAGAAGCAAAAGGCACTAGAGGAATTAATGGACTATCACAAACAAATTATGGATAACCCTAGGGATAGGACCCTAAAAGACAGGGAATCTATCTTAATTTCAAGATACAATGAATCATTACAGAACCTCAACTCTCAGCTAAGGCAGAAATTCATAATGATATGGCATAATGAAGGGGAAAGATGTACTAAAGACTACTTCAATGCTATCCTAGTAGAAACAAGAGCAAGATCATGTTGCTCATAGATAAGGATGGTAATAGAGTCATAGAACAGGAGAAGTTGAAGGAGTTAGTATATGATTTTTAAAGGACAACTTGGTAAAGATTTATTCAGGAAATTTCCAAAAAAGTCAAAACTCTATTAATTCCATCACTGAGTAAGAACAACAAGAGATGATCAAGATTGTCATAGAGGAGGAGATAAAAGAAACATTATTTTCATTTCATCCAGATAAGGCATTGAGCATGATGGATTTAATAGGATATTTTTCTAATAGATGTAAGACTCCGCAGGGGACATTATTACAATAGCAATCTAGGAAACAATACCTACATCTGTCTAATGTTAAACTATAAAAAAGCAAGTAAATTGAAAGATTATAGGCCCATTTCTTGTTGTAATGTAGTATACATTATAATTTCAAATATTCTGGCAAATATAATGAGGAACTGCTTAAGCAACATCATTAACATAACCTAGAATGCATTTGTGCAAAGCACAACTATTGGAAACAACATCTTTCTATGTAAGGAATTGCTTAAAGGATATAACTCAAGGAAATATATTAAAAGTTGTACATTGAAGATATACTTAGCAAAGGCATATGATTCCGTCAGTTGGAGGCTCATTGCTTAAATGCTTCAAGTTATAGGTTTTCCCATTAAATTCAGTAAATGGATTAAGGAATGCATAACCACTCCATCATATGCCATGTTGATAAATTAAGAGCTGACAATTCAATTAAAGATTGCTAAAGGATGTAGGCAAGGGGATCCTTTGTCCCCTTAGCTATTTGTACATAGAATGAAAGTCCTGACTGATATGATGGCTTATAATATATCTAAAAATTCTAATCCAATTACCATTATAAAAGCAAGAAGGTCAGGCTTTATCACTTACTGTTTGCAGATTATGTATTGTTCTTGTGTAAAGCTGATCAATCATCCATCAACTCAATATTGGACACATTATAGAGGTTCAAATCTTTATTAGGGCTAGCCTTCAATCCATCTAAAAGCTCAAGATTGCTATGCTACCTTTCAAGTATTTGGGAGTAATATGGCTCAAAAGAAACTTAGTGTAACAAATTTCTTCCCTCTAGTGGATTCTATTAATATAAGATTGAATAATTGGAGCAACAAATTTCTAAGCTATGATGGAATATTCCAACTGATCATATCAACACTCAATAATATGACAACCTATTGGCTGGCTCATTTAACACTCCCCTAAAGCATCTTGAAATCCATATACAAGCAAATGACGCATTTACTTTTAAACAATCAAAATAAGGCTCCAAAAGTGAAGTAGTCTAACATTTGCACTGCTAATCAATCAAGTGGCTTAGAAATCACCTTTATAAAAATGATAAGGAAAGTAATATTGGGAAAAAGGTTATAGGGACTATGCAAGGATAAAGATGAGTTATTAATGAAATGGGTGAATATAGTCCACATCAAGAAGAACAATATATGGACCATTAATCCTAACACATGCATGTCCTGGACACTTAGATAAATTTTGAATGCGAGATAGCAAATGTAGGAAACATTAAAGCACAAAATAGAAGATGGTAAAGCTACATCTTTCTAGTATATTGACTAGTATCCAAGGGACAAATTAGAAGAAGTACAATATATGAGGTCTCTAATACCTCAGGAAGCACAAGTGAAAGAGCTTATAGAAAAAAACCAAAGGAAATGGCCATTCCACTTCGACAGAGGCATATATAGCATCATGAGTAACCTTTCACCTTATCAGCCAGATTGCACAAAACTAGACCAAGTTTTATAGATACTTGATAAATCATCGACATTCTTTACAAAGGATTACAAGAAGTTCACACTAAGAATTAAAAAAAAGGTGCAGTGGAGTCATTTGGTTTGGGACCATGATGTGAGTCAAAAACAATCCTTTATCTTAGAATAGTAGGATGCCTTCCTACAAAGTATTGTTCATTATAAATTCCAAAAAATGTGAGTTATGCTTACCAAAAATAGAAAGCATAGAGAATATGATGACCCAGTGCAATTACACTAAGGCAATCTGAATTAGGATCAGTTGTCTGTTGAATAAAAAATGCAATGCAACTGATTGGAATGGAGTAATTGAATGGGCCTCAACAACAAAAATGGGGAACAAAGAAAATTACAAGTTAGTGAAGATCAACCTTGTTGAAATGGTATATAACTTATGGAAGGAAAGATATGCAAGCTTACTTAGAGCTGAAACTAAGACTCATATAGAGGCATTCCATAGAATTAATGTAATGTTTATTATCCACTATGGCTAAGGGGCTGGGACTACAACATAAATTATTTCAAAACATTAAGATGGATATTAGAATAGATGGTAATATAGGCTTATGTTAGCTACTAGCTTCTTTTATTTAATCAAAGGCTTTTTGTGAATATGTATAGACTTTTGTATTGTAGATAAAATTATTATTAACATTAACGAATTTCGAAAAAAATGTTAAGTTGCAATTTTTGATCTCGATTAAACAATTCAAAGAGCTTTGGCCTGGTGATGTTCCTAAATTTTAGATGCTCGAATGATTAATTACGCATGCAATAAACTTTTCGATTACACATGCAATAAACTTTTCGAATTAGCTTCTATGGTTGCATGATAATTTAAAATTTTCATCAAGTTATAAACTAAAGGTTGACATATTGAAGAAGATAAAAATAATTCTAATTTTAATAACAAACTATTTGGTTGTTAATAAAAAGTAGATTTGATTTGTTAAATAAAATATGCTAAAGTGAATTAGATCATAAGATTAGAAGAACCAAAAGTTCAAGACTCTTAAAAATTTGGAGTGTGTAACTTGCACAACGTAATGATTGATGAGCACCTTGTAGAGTTGGAATCCTTCCTAAAAATTTATCGCTGACAAATTACGAAATCCTTTAAATTTGTTATCATTATTTTCCTTTTTCATTTTAAGTTCAAGAAAATATCATTAATTCTTTAAAAAAGTTATTTTTAATTTTTTTAAAAATAAACATTAAGTTTGACTCTTATCTCAATTTCTAAGTTTCTTTCTATAAAATTATTATAAATAAAACTTTGCTGGAAATTCATTAATTTTATGAAGTAATCTTGAAATTTCCTTTTCAAGAGTAATCTACTTTTGGATCTAGTTTTCCTTTTTCTAATATTTTAAAATTTTTAAGAAATAAGAGAAATAGAATTTTAATTCTTAAAAAGTTAAATTGCTTATTTTTAAATGTGAAAAGGCAATTTACTTTAAATTTGAAATACAAAGAACAACATATATTTGAGTTAAAAAATGACTATGTTTTTTAAGTTTAAGTGAAAAAACATAAAAAATACATACTACTTTCTATTTATTAAAAGATAAATGAATATATTAATATAATCATATGATAAAGGCCTACAAAATGGGTTCTGCAGACATATCACCAAGGCTTAAAATTATACGAAGGCATTAGACCAAGGCACTATATTATGATAAAACATCTATGTACCTCAATAGAGAACATATAGCAGATATAAGCAGTGGGAAATTTTTGCCATTGACAAGCCAAAAGCTAATTGTTCTCACCAATGTTTCATTACATGTTACGGAAACTTGCTGCTAGCATGATCATTTCAGTCTTTCCTTCTTGCTTCTAGCTTTGTTTGTTCCTCTAGAGGATGTTGTTTGACCTTTTACATTAAATTTTATGGGGAGTTCAAGGTGGGAGATGAAGGGTTAGATTAGAAGATTCTTTAAGGAAGCTCCGTCCAAACTAAAATAAGTGTTCTTTGATTTTATTTCTGAGGCATGTTTACTATAGAAAATTGAATTTGAAATGAGCTATACTCACTACAACAAAGGAACCCTTTCCTGACATTTTTTTGGAGACGAAACAATATTCGTCACAAAAAGACAACCTTTTGTGACGTTTAGAATCGTTCGTCATTAAAACTTAACATTTAGTGACAAAACTAAAAAGTGTCGTGCAAGGGAAAACCTTTAGCTATGTTCAAGTAAAATCATCGCACAATCGAGACCAATGGGTGACGATTGATAGTATTCGTCGCCAAATAGTGTAATCGCAACATAATCTAAAAACTTCACCATAACTTTGCAAACATTTTGCGATGATCTTTGTAAATCGTCACTAAACGTTATGTATTTTGCAACGATATTACCAAACGTCACCAAAAGGTCAATATTTGGTGATGAAATTAATAATTCGTTGTGAAACATTATACATTCAGCGATGACTGCTTTTAATCATCGCTAAATATCAAACATTCAGCGACGATATTTTAAAATCGTCACCAAATTTTTCACATTCAGTGACAAATTTTTAGAAATGTTGCTGAATGTTTACATTTGGTGACGATTTCTAAAAATCGTCACCAAATGATTGAAATTTACATAAATTATTAATCTAACATTTTTATAATCTGTCATAGTTAAGATATGTTTTATTGGACATTTGTTTTGAATGTTTACAACATGTTATTTGGAATAAAAAACTCACAACATATTTTTAAGACTTAAAACAGTAGTATTAATTAATTATTAGTATTTACTAACATTGCAAAAATTTGTAATGAAAATTTTTAAAAATTTTATTAATATAAGAATATGATATATGAAGTAGTACTAACTTTGAATTAGAAGTTACACAATTCATACACTCATAGAACTATAATAATAACAATCCACATTCAATAGTACACAACTTGACCACTAAGTGGTAGATATGTTGTTTGGCAAATTATTACAGATACAACAATAAATAAACTTTAAAGCTGAGTTCAGTTGATTGACTGGCTAACTGATAATGATATAATTATTTTTTGGATTCCAAATAACATGAGAGTTAGTAAAGGTAAATGAGTCCCCGAGGTATGGATTCCTTATAAGGGTCCTTGCACGTTCGAGTGCACCAATTGAAATAGTAACATTTGTTCCCTCAACACTAGGGTTTTTTACACCCTCTTACAGCAGCTTTTTCGCTATAGCTAACTGACATGAGGATGGAGTGAATAAGTTGCTAGATTTATTACCTAAAACATAAACAATATAGAAGTTAGATATTGTCATATTAGTAAACCATTAAATGAACCGAAATTACAGTGACATGCATACGTGCATAAGCAGATGAAGTATTCAGAAATGAAAAATTTTCCCTGTCAACTGATTTTTGTAATCCTTTACGGAGTGTTGTGACATCACTCCCGCCTTCATGGGCATACATGTCACCTTCGAGACTAAAGGCAGTTTAAAAAAACATGTAGTATAGACCATCAAATGTGAATATATATAATAGCTTCATAAAAGGAAACGAGATGTACATAATAAGGAAAGTGACGTCGTTCAGATGATACTAAACACCTTAAAGCAGAAGAACCGCCATGGAAGGCCAATGATGATTGGTATATAAACTGAAGATTTCTTTTTTAGTGTTGGTTTGCTTAGTAGGGAAAATTTTTCCACATTCTCCCAATGGCATGAATTAGGGCCATCTAGAACTAGTCTCCATGTCGACATTCCTTCATGTGATTAAACGTTAAATGTCAGTGGGAAGATAGACATAAAGAAATAACAAAGATAGTAAATCATCTTCAAAACATAACTCATACATCAAATGAATAATTAAGAACTCACAATAAACTCCTAAAGGAGAGTGAATAATCATAATAAGCATGAAGTCACATGAGGTGTACTAAATATTGCAACTTTTCTGATGATCAAGTCCTATAAATCAGGATAGTAACACTCAAAAGAGGCGCAGTCTACCTATTCTGCACAGGACTAGAGGAAAGCCCAAACTCATAAATTGCAAGGAGGATGTATTTACATAAGTTCCTCAGTACGCAAAATCCAGAAAGAAGTTGAGAAGATTCAGTAACATTGAGGTCAACAAAACTGATTCGACTCTGAAAACTAACTTAGCATAATCCAAACTATCTAACGACAATGTCCAAATAATTATACAGAAAGAAATAACATGAAAATTAGAAAACATCATATACAAAAGACAAAGAAATCAACTTTAGCACCCAAAAAAAGTATGCACATATCTATAGAAAGAACGTCCAGATCTAGCATAGAAGGATAAATATCACAACTCTTCTATTTAACAATGGTCAAATACTTTTTTTCCTTGAAAATGTCATCTCAAGAGCCAAATGCAAACATCACAGATCTAGTACGTAAAAGTAGACTAAAACTTGTGACAAACTAAGATTGATAAACAAAAACCCAATGTCATTAGTTAAAGATGTAGAAGAGCTTGATAATAAGACATTGAAAATATAACAGATAATTAAAAAGAAGTGATAGGAATACAGACTGTGTTTTGATGAAGTCAATGACTTTGATATGTGAGCAAGTGATAGTTATGATTTGAATCGTGTTTTAGAGTTTGATTTGTTAAGTAATTAGTGTTATTTTGAATGTTTAGCGTGTATTTAGCTTTCAATTGTGTTAGTTTATGTGTTTAATTATTTTTATGGGTTAATATGAATCTTTGAGCTTAATTTGTATATTTTTGAGGTACCTTGATGTGTGTGCTAGTGTTGCAGGGTAAACAGAGAAGAGCGTGAATATTTAAAGAGTTTCGGGCTAAAAGACATAGGCCACAATCGTGAATATTGGCCACGATCGTGACAAAAGAGGAAGAGTCAGTAGCAACCAAGCCACGATTGTGCACTTTAGACCATGATCATGACAGAAAGGTTAAAGTTCCGCCCACGATCGTAGTAGTCTGAGCCACGATCGTGCCCTACGTCTGGCTGACACAAAACTCAATTTTGGGTGATTTTTTGGACCGTTTCGTCCCCAAGTTTGACCTAGAGCTACTACAGAATAAATAGAACAATACCTAGCAACCACCAATAGTTTTTAGAGAGCCAAGAGAGCTGTACAAAAAGGGAGATTCTACAAAAATTTGAGAGAGACGTAGAGAGAGATCAAGCGATTAAGGAAGGAGACGAAGGAAGGGAGGCACGGAGATACGTTTGACGTGACGTACTTCCAGGAACATGCGGTTCCCACAGTCGCTACCTCTGAGATCCATTACGACGGTATTTTTTATTTTTATTTCAATTTCATTGTTGTATGAGATTTGGATATTGATTATGACTATTGTCGTTGAGTGTTGATCTTTTGTCTATACTCACCTTCGGGTTTTTTTCTTGAGATTAATAAAATTTATTTGATTGCGTTTTATTTAATTTATTTGTGATTCAATTTCGATTCTTCATAACTTGGCAACAAACTGAGAGGGTGGGCTGGATGAAAATCATCGATTTAGGCTAAGGAGAATTAAGTAAATCGATAGGTAGAGAGTTGGATCAAACCGGTAGAGTTGTGTAACGAGAGATTAAACATAGATTCCCGGTAGGTTAATAGACAACTTTAAAACTAATTTAGGTTTTGGATCAATTGCGGATGGAGATCGCAATTTCCATAATTTGAATTAGGGATTATGAATTAGGGCTAAGAATTATAACTCAAGAGATAGTAATTCAGCTTAGGACCGTCTAGGCCCTTTAAGTTGAAAATTACATAATTAGGTAGATTTTCTTTAGTTTTATATTAATTGCCCCTTTCTCTCAATTGGTCAATTCTAGGTTGAGTTTTGGATTATTTGCGTGAGCTGACTATTTTGTTCATTCTTTTGGTGCTTTAATTTCTCATATTTGATTCTTGATTAATTTTAATTTCTGCAGTAGTTGTTTAATTAGGTGTTGCAAACTTAGCTGCCGTTAGATTTTAGGACTAGTTCCCTTCCTTATGGGATCGACACCTTAGGTACTATACAAATGACCTGTGAACTTGCGATAATTACCAAGGTTATAAATAGTAAAATTTAGCACGTGTAACCTTGAGCGAACAAAATTTTGGCGTCGTTGCCGAGGAAGGCAATTTAGTTCTATAGTTTAAAACGTTAGAATAGTTAATTTTGTTTTCTTTTTCTTCTTTTCTTTGTTTTCGTTTTACGTTAGTTTTACTTAGGAATCGTGCTTTTGCATGAACACAAGAGTAATGAGGGGTTCGAGCCGTGTAGCAAAGACGTTAGAGTTAGATATAACACGTTTAGAACGAACCCTTAGGAAAGCTCAATGAGAGGAAGAAGAAGAGATTGAGAAACCACAAATGGCCGAAGAATTCCAAAGAAACATGGATCAAGAAGTCAACCCTAGCAGGCAACAACAGAGGACCTCATAGATTTTATGGGGCCAGGGTTTAATCCTATGAACTAAGGAGTGGCTAGACTGCCTGTTTAAGCAATTTCCTTTGAAATTAAGCCAGCCCTCCTAAACATGCTTCAACAAAATGTCTAATTTTATGGAATTGCAAAAGAAGACCCGAACTCTCACATCGTGAGTTTCCTCGAAATCTGTGATACTTTCTGATATCACCAGATGTCAGAAGATATAGTGAGAATTAGGTTGTTTCCCTTCATGCTTAGGGATAGAGCGAAGCTTTGGTATCATTCACCAAGCCCCATTATCATTACGACATGGGACCAGCTGGTGTGTGCCTTCCTAGATAAATACTTCCCACTAACAAAAACCACCAAAATTATTAAGGAAATTGCAAACTTCCAATAAGGTGACAGGGAGTCTATTTATGAAGCGTGGGAGTGTTACAAGGACCTACATAGGAGATGCACTCACCACAATTTACCCAAAGAGTTCCTGCTGCAGACATTTTACAATAGAGTGAACCCACATAATAGAGGCACCATTGATGCGGCGTCGGAAGGATCATTGATGGGAAAATCGGTCGATGAAGCAGAGGACTTAATAGAGGGGATGGCCAGCAATAATTGTTTATGGGCAAGTGAACATAGTAGGCAACCTACTAACTTTAGGGAGTAAAAGGGAGTTGTCGCTGTCGATTAGATGACGAAAATGCAAACTGAGATCGACAACTTGACGCGACAACTCAGTAATATGAAGACGTCACCCTAAGCTATGGTAAAGGCCACACAATTGATGTGTGAGCTATACGATTAATTAGATTATGATATGGTGGACTGTTATCTGATGAGAGACGATAACATGGAGCAAGTTAATTATATGGGGGCCTAATTTGGACATAGAGGGGGTAATAATCCCTACTCCAACATATATAACCCCAGGTGGAAGAATCACCTAAACTTCTCTTGGTCTAAGAACAACAATGGAGGGCAGTTCAGACCCCAAGGACAATTGAGCTTCCAACAGGAAAAAACAAGCTCGATAGATTCAAAATTGGACAGAAATTTTGATAAGATAGGAGAAATGGAGGAAGTACATAGGAGGCTCGAAAGTAAATTCCAGCAAGTCACAAAGAATCATGCTTCGTCTATGCACAATTTAGAAGTCCAAGTGGGGCGGCTCGCGGAAGCAATGTCGACTCGGAATGCTGGAACTCTCCCAAGTAATACTGAATCGAACCCGAAGGAGCATATTATGGTTGTAAGCTAGACTTAGGACAAGGAGCTATAAGAGGTAGACAAAGGAGAAGGTCAAGTAGTTAAAGACAACCTTACAATTGAGACTGTGAATAAATCGATGTAAGTAACTCGACGGATATTCTCGCACCAATTTTTTGCTCAAAAGGAATTATATGCTAGGAGGGATGCAGAAATGTTACAAGAAATTGAACCGAACCAAGTCGAGGAAGTGACGGAACAAATACAGGCTAACCTGAAATTACAAGAGTCCGTCACAGGGAAGGGGAAGAAGCAAATGCTGGAAGACACCCCCAATATAGTGAAGAAGGATGATCCAGGGGACTTCTTCATCCTGCAGTATCAACAAAATCATAATGGATAGGGCATTCGTAGACTTAGGTGCGAGAACAAATGCAATGCCCTACACTCTCAGTCTTAAATTGGGGTTAAGAGAGTTAGTGCTCACAAAGTTTTTGATCAAGACTACCGATAGTACTTCACTTAGGCTGATTGGAATCATACAAGATATGCCAGTCAAAGTCGGTAATTTTATCTTTCCCAAAGATTTCTTATTTTGAATATCAATGAAGATGAGGATACTTTGATGATTCTTGGACGTCCGCTCTTAGCCACTGCGCGCTCAATGATTGATGTGGATGGGGGCGAACTAACTCTACAAGTAGGGAAGGAGCAACTGACCTTCAAGGTGACTGTTAGAGAGTACGGAGCTCTTTCAACTCCAGTGTATCATAACAAACCTGAACCTTGAGGAGAATGGGAAGACATTGCGGATCTTACAAATACTTTCCAAAAGAAGCGCTCGCGAAGGAGAAGGAGAGGTAAAGAAAATTTCACGAAAGGTGGTAGTTACAATATGGTAGCAAATATTCAGACTTTGAGATTAATAACGACGTTACCATCAAATTAGTCATTCCAACCACCGTGATCTTTAAAGGAGCATCGAGCTACCGAAGTTAAAAGAAGCGTTATATGGGAGACATTTTATGAAAAAATTAGTTTATTGTTTAATTTTGTTGGATTAGTTGAATTTCGTAGTTAGGTTCATTCTTGTTTTGGTTTAGTAAAAGTGAAAAGAGGAATATGATTTTGGAATCATGAGGAAGAGTACGCAAGCATGTTAAGAGAAGTGAACAAGAACTATGAACTGAGAGAGAAAAAGAATTGGAAGAACAAGGACTTAGTGTTAGGATACAGGCGCTGGCCACGACTATGACCTGCCAGGTCACAATCATGGCTTGTGATTAAGATTTCCTTCAGTGGTAAGTCACAAACCATGATCGTGTCCTACGATTATGTACACAAAGGGGAGGATACAAATTTTAAATGACACTTTTACCATTTTACCCTTTTTACCACCTATTTATTCAATTCTTACTTAATTTTCACTTTCACTTTCACTTTTATTTTTAGGTTATCTCTCTAGAACTCCAACTTTCAAATGCTCTAACATCTCTCTAGAATTCTTCAAATGTTAACTTCCAAACTCAAATTAATCATTCCTCATATCAAGCAAACCATCGGGAGCCTCACGGAGAACAACAAGTTGCGAGACGGGAGAGATGAAACCGTGTAGCGGACTTTGGAGCTCCTTTTCCTATCTACACTGAGGAGGAAGGTATTTGTTTCTATTCCCTTCATTCTAAGCAAATTGTTGTGCCTAAATATTTTAATTTTGATAAATTAGATAGGATAGAAGTGCGTCCGTGGGTAGAGAACTTAGCAGAGAGGATCTAGTGGATTCAATTCATTAGATTCCAATTTCTCGTTTATAAAGAGCTTATCCTGGATTTTTTCACGTCCTTGACCTTTAACCCCAAGAACACTAAGGAATTATGGTTTAGATTGAGAGACTGAGTGTATAAATTAACGGTAGAGATCATGTGTGACATATGTGGATTCCTTGAATCCACCATTGTCGATCAGTATGATGACTTCCTTACCTCCTAATATTGGCATGAGCTTACTGGCATTGAGTGCTTTTATGTCAAAAATGCCCACAATAATATTATCTGGTCCCATGAACACTTGCTGCGTCGTAAATTTATGTGCCAGCTGGTCTTTGACAAATCAGAGACCAACAAGTGTTCCACCAAGGAACTATTCATACTGTGATGTATGGACCATAACATTCTAGTATGCACATCCACACATGTGCTAAATGCTCTTGTTGTGACTCCGCAAAAGTGAAGCAACCATCTTGGAATGGGATACCTAGTTTCTGCCATTGTAGAGCATTTTGGTGTGGAACGAATGGGGTTAAAAATGCATCTACTCAAGTTCCTTGACCACCATCATTTATTTCAGGCAGAGATCATTCACTCCACCAACATGAGTCTGCGGGAAAACAATGAAAAGATATATGTGCTGACTAGGGCAGGTCAGGCAAGCTCGAGCTCTGCACCTCCTAGGCAGGCACAGGAGGCATCAACAAGTGAGGAATCAGAAGAAGAGGAAGAAGAGGACCAACGCTGGACAAAGGTTTTGGAGGCAATCTCCGAAACCAACAGATCACTAAAAGAAGTGGTGTGTACACAAGAACACCAGAGCTGAGAGATCCAATGACTCCATCAATATTTCAAAGCTCAGCGGGTTTAATTACCACCTCCCACACGATCACCACCTCCATCTCTTTAGGATTCAAGTCTAACCTAAATTGTTTTTTTCAATTCTATTTTGTTTTGTGTTGTTTATTTTTCTTTACTTTTTATTTTTATTTTTATCGTTAATTTTATCTATTCGTTGTTATTTTAATTTATGTTTCCACATTTCGTTTATGTATGCGTCGTGTATGTTTCTTTCTCACATTGAAGACAATGTGTTGTTCAAGTGTGGAGAGGGATTATGTGTTTTCCTTTTATATTAGGGGGCCTTTGGATAAATATACAACCTAATTGGGACTTAGTGTAAATTTTGCACCCTATAGATTGTCACATTCATTCATAAATTTTCATGGAAACGAATAGTTTAAAACAACAAGGTAAGCAATAAAAAAAGAAATAAGTGTTCAATAATCACTATTCTGCTAGCCTTCGGGTTATGAATAGAGCTAGTAGCCAGTTGAAAACGTGGTGTAGCTGAGTAACCAGATCGACACGCATCACAAATGTATGCCTTCACGTAAAAAGGCTATAATGATGTTTCAACTGAGCTGTTAATAAATGACTTAGTCGAGTAACCGGATCGACATTCATAAAAAATGTTTACCTCAAAGTAAAAGTCTAAGTCTTGGGTAAAAAATAAAAATAAAAATTGTCTCTTTAAATAAATGCCTACCGATATGATAGGCTTGAAATTTCATGGAACTATATCTAGGAATAGTTAACGAGTTTGAGGGACCGAAAAATTATTAATTTGTGTGCACAATTGAAATGGGTAAATAGGTTAACACTTGGTCTTGAGTTAGTTCTATATTTAGTTCAAAGCCCCTAGACACATATTTTGCATGTTAATGATTTGACATAATTCAAATGGGTGTGTCCAATATTAAATTTAGTTCATGAAGATTAGAGCCATTGTCACATTATTGCATGGTGTGTTTGTTTTGTTAGGTGTTGTTGTGTTGTTTGCTTGAGGACAAGCAAACGTTTAAATGTGGGGATGTTGATAGTTGTGATTTGCATTGTGTTTTAGGGTTTGATTTGTTAAGTAATTAGTGTTAATTTGAGTGTTTAGTGTGTATTTAGGTTTTAATTGTGTTAGTTTATGTGTTTAATTGTTTTTATGGGTTAGTTTGAATCTTTGAGCTTAATTTGTATATTTTTAAGGTACCTTGATGTGAGTGATAGTGTTGCAGGATAAATAAGGAAGA
>JANIIA010479454.1:0-16519 GCA_027478495.1 Erythroxylum alaternifolium | reverse complement strand
TAAAATAAGAAAATATAAATAAAATAAATTTAGTAAATATAATATTTCATAAAAATATATTATTAGTCATATAAATTCAAATTATAAATAAGAAAATATTAAATGAAAATAAGAAAATATAAATTAAATTAATTAATTTTTTTGTAAAAAATATATTATTAGTTATATAAATTCAAATTATAAATATTAAAATATTAAATTAAAATAAGAAAAATATAAATCAAATAAATTTAGTAAATAAAATATTTCGTAAAAAGATATGTTGGACTTGCTTTCTATTAGTTGAGGGTATAATAGAAAATAATAGTTATCAAAAGGTTATTAATGGAAAGTAGAATTTCTATCGCAGAAACACTTTCTTACCTCAACTCTCTTTCCACTTATTGATTTCTGCGGTGACACCGCATTTTCCTCCAACCTTCGGTTATTCGCCCGTAGATCTAAACATGTGACTGCATTTGAAAACTGCAATGAATAAGTACTTATCCCCACCGCACCACAGATCTAAACGTAGTCTAAATGTATTAGAGAGTTTGCTTTTGTAGCTGAATCTAACAATTTTTATCAATTAAATCATGAAAACTAAAAAATAACATATAATAATATTTTATAGATTAAGTATATTAAAATATAAAACTATGATAAATTCTGAACTTTTGAAAATTCTCAGACTCCACGTCTTAGTGGGACTTCTATTAGGATGTTGTTATTGTTATTATTTTTCGTGACAAAATTAACATATAAACTTATGTGAATGCACTAACTGTAAAGTGAGATTGTACTCAATAATTAAACAATTCATTGTTTTTGTATTAAATAATAAATTTTTGAAATATTTAAGCAAATTAAAATAATATGTCACTTTATACATGATAAAAATTTGGCAAAAGATATTGTTGTCAGAAATATTAAAATAAAGAATGGTTAGGAAACATCCCTTTTTTTTAATGATTCAACAATTATTATATCTAAATTGAGTATAATTAACATTTATATTTCAACTTTAAGAGGGAGTATTATGATCATTCAAAACAATAAGCTTATAATTTAAATAATTAAAAAGGTAAATTGATACACACACACACATATTATAGTATTATTCAAAATCATCAAAAATTAAAACAATAATTTTAAATATTTTAAATACTATATAAAAATAATTAATTAATACTTTAAGTAGTTATTTAAATATCTATTAACTTAATTGCTTATTATTGCTCCTAAAGTTTTAAACATAGTAAAAGAGAATATCTTATTCAAGACTAATATATCCCCTCCTTCATGAGATTTAGTATTCTAGAATTTTAAGACTCCTTTTTCCTTTAAGCCAATAAATTTATTTTTCAAAAGCAATCACATGCAAATTATATATAACTAAAACAAAATAAAATAAAATAAAACTATCATATTTTGAGTTGTCTCCCAAAAAACGCAATTGTTTAACATCGTTATGCTCGATGTAGCATATTCTTTTCAAACTTCTTCATATGATGGAAGTTCCAAATCAATATTCACCACACTGAAAACTATCATCTCCTCATAAAATGGTTTCAATCTATGTCCATTAACCTTGAAAATCTTTCCGATCTCTAAACTTTTTAGTTCCGTTGCACTATGAGAAAATATATTAGAAACAACAAACGAGCCAAGTCATCTAGAACTTAACTGACCTGACATAAGTTTTAATCAAGAATTATACAATAACACTCTCTTTCCTACCTCTAATTGCTTTCTCAAGATCATATTATCATGGAACAATTTGATTTTCTCTTTGTAGATTTTCGAATTCTCTTAAGCATCTAACCTTATTTCCTCTAGCTCTTGTAATTGCAACTTCCTTTCCTCTCTAGCTTTTGCAAAATCCATATTGCAACGTTGCAGTGCCCAATAAGCTTTATGTTCAATCTCTATTGATAAATGACAAACTTTGTCGAAAACTAATCGATAAGGAGACATTCCTATTAGTGTCTTGTAAGTTATATGATTCGCCCAAAGATAGGGATGACAGTCTTGGTTTAACTCAATCGGGCTACAGGTTGGGCTCAGGCTAGCACTCTCCCAGCCCGACCAGGCCCGTGGCCCGAAAGAAAGGTACAAAACAACATCATTTTGCTAACTTTTTTTAAAAAAAGTGCATACGGGCTGGCCCAGCTCGGTTCATTGCCATCCCTACCTAAAAAGCATCGTCTAAACGTAAACTACAATCTTTTCGACTAGAAATCACAATCTTTTCCAAAATAGACTTCACATCTCTATTCAATACTTTTGCTTATCCATTTGTTTGTGGATGATATGCGGTAGCTACTCGATAATGCACTCCATACTTTTTAAACAGTGCTGTCACAACTCTATTGCAAAAATGACTCCGTTGATCACTCTTAATGGCATGTGGGATTCCAAATGTATTGAAAATGTTAGTCGTAATAAATCCTACAATAGCTATGGAATCATCAGTTCTGGTGGCTTTTGTTATCACCCACTTAGAAACGTAATCAACAACTAAAAGTATATAAGAAAAATAGCAAGATGAAGGAAAAGGCCCTATATAATTAATACCCCATACATCAAATAACTCAACTATAAGAACTAAGGTTTGAGGCATTTCATTTTGATGAGATAAAGTACTTATCTTTTGACATCTATCACAAATTTTACAGAATATAAAAGCATCTTTAAATAAAGTCTCCTAATATAATCCACTATCCTTTTTTTTTAACAATTCGTTTGGAACCAAAGTGACCCCCACATGCATATTTATGACAAAAAGTTAAGATAGAATTTTGTTCATTTTCTAGCACTTAACGCCTTATAATTGGATCAGAGCAGAACTTTTATAAGTACAATTCATCCCATACATAGTATTTTGCCTCATTTCTTATCATTTCCTTCCTAGACTTGCTGATGTAATAAGGTAAACTTCTAGCAACTAAATAATTAACAAGGTCAATGTACCATGGAACTATACCTTTCATTTGGAACAATTTCTCGTCAAGAAAAGTTTCAAAAATAGGTGAAATTCTTCTCCTCTTACCAACCTACTCAAATGATCTGCGACTAAAATTTTCACACCTTTTCGATCTTTTATCGTCAAATTAAACTCTTGAAGTAGCAAAATCCATCATATCAACCTTGGTTTAGACATTTTCTTTGCCAAAAGATATTTCAATACTACATGGTCAAAATATGTAATAACTTTATAGCCAAGCAGATAAGATCTAAATTTATGTAAAACAAAAACAATTGTTAAAAGCTCTTTCTCGACTGTAGAATAATTGTACTGTGCGGCATCTAATGTTCTCGAAGCATAGAAGATAACATGGATTTGTTTCTCAATATTTTGGCCTAAAACATCTCCCACTGCATAATTGCTAGCATCGCACATGATCCTAAACAAAGGTTCCCAATTTGGTGGTTGAATAATAGGCATACTTGCTAATAATTCTTTGATTTTGACAAAAGCTTCCTTACAGTTTTTCCCAAAGTCAAATGGAATGTCTTTTTATAGTAACTTAGATAAAGGTATTAAAATCTTGGAAAAATCTTTAATGAACCCGCGGTAAAATCCTGCACGTCTGAGAAAAGATCAAACTTCCCTAACTTTTGTAAGGTAAGGTAAGTTCACAATTAAATCAACTTTAGCTTTATCAACTTCTATGCCTCTAGATGAAATCACATGTCCTAAAACAATGCCTTGATCTACCATAAAGTGACATTTTTCATAATTTAACACCAAATTTGTTTCACCACATCATTTAACAACCTTAGATAAATGATTTAAACAATCATCAATTGAATCTCCATAAACAGTGAAATCATCCATGAATACTTCAACACAATTTTCAATAAACTCATCATGCATCTTTGGAATGTACCTAGAGCATTACAAAGACCGAATGACATTCGCCTAAAAGCATACATTCCAAAAAGACACATGAATGTAGTCTTTTAATAATCCTCTCGAGCAATTGCTGTTTGATAGGACTCTAAAAAACCATCCAAAAAATAGAAACATGATTTACGAGCAAGCCTTTCTAACATTTGATCCATAAAGCTTAATAGGAAATGGTCCTTTTTAATAGCTAAGTTAAGCTTTCTAAATTCTATGCACATTCTCCATCCATTCTATATTCTCATTAGTACCAACTCATCATTATGGTTTGGTATCACTGTCATACCAGTTTTCTTAGGTCAGTATGCACTAGACTTACCCATTCACTGTCTGAGACTGGATAGATTATACCTGCATCTAACAATTTTAAAATCTCTTTCATTACCACATCTTTCATTATTGGATTGATTCTTTTTTGGGGTTCCCCTTTTGGTTTAGCCTTCTCATCTAAGAGAATCTTGTGCATGCAAATCACCGAGCTGATGTCTTTTATGTCCACTAAAGTCCAACCAATTGTAGTTTTATATTCTTTAAGTAGTGTCACCAATTTTTCCTCTTGCTCTATAGTCAATCTTTCAAATGATCATAAGTAATGACTCTCTATCGCCCAAATAGACATATTTTAAGGATCAGGTAAGGCCTTCAATTCTATCTTTGGAGCTTGGAAAATCGAAAGTAGCATTTTCTTGTGATTTTTAATAAGTTCAGCATTCAAAGTTTCTAAATCTATTAGCATCACTAATAACGATTCTAAAACTTTACAAGTTTCATCAATTTGCTCTTTCACTTCTGATTTGGCCTTAAACTCCAACTCTTCTTCAATACTTTTTTATTAAACATATCCTGCACAAATGAATCTGTAATATCCATATGATATACATATTGGAAATCATTGGGGTATTTCATTGCTTCGAAAATATTGAACTTTACTATTTCTCCAATAAATTTTACATAAAAAGTACCCTCATCCACATTAATTTTCGTCTTGGTTGTCATTATAAATGTCTTACCCAACAAAATTGAAGTTGAATGTTCAACACTATCTCCATTTATTTTCAAGATGTAAAAATTCACTGGAAATAACAAACCATTAACTTTGACTAAAACATCCTCAATAACTCCAATAGGACACATATATAAACTATCAGCAAGTTAAAAATCACATTAGTTTCTTACAAAGAATTCAGATTTAAAGCTCAATAAATTAAGTATGGCATGACATTAATAAATGCACTTAAGTTACTAGTAACACACAGAAGTTTAAACATACATGGATCTTTGCATTTTCTAGTGATTTCTTATTTATCACAGCTGACAAATTCTTACCTAAAATTATTATCTCTTTGTTCTTTAATTTCCTTTTATTTATGCATAACTCTTTCAAGAAATTTGCATATTTCAAAACTTGCGTGATGGCTTCTACAAGTGGCATATTGATTTCCATTTTTTGAAGGTTTCTAGAATCTCTCTTTCATATTCATCATCTTTTGGTTAGCCAACCTGCTAGGAAAAAGACGTACATATGCATTAATTGATATTGATGAAGATGAATCATTTTTTTCCCTTTATTGATTCTTGAGTTGAAAATTGTTCCTTCTTTTATCCATCATTGTGCTTTTTTACATCCATTGGTAAAGAAATTCTAGATTGAATTTCCTTACCACTTCTTAAAGTCATTACACTCACATTCTCCTTAGAATTCACCACCATTTAGGAGGGTAATTTTTTGGTAATTTTCCTGATGCTTGTACATTTAATTTACTTACAGAGGTGGCTAATTGAGTGATATGATTTTCTAAGTTTTAAAGGCTTGCTCTTGTTTCCTATTGAAATTGTTGAGTGTTAGTAGCAAGTGCCTTACAAATTTCATTTAAAGATATACCTAAATTTGAAAATTGAGATTGAGCATATGTAGGGGCTTGAGGTTGTTTAAAATTGTGAGGTTGGTATCCTTATTAGCCTCCTTGATTTCTATAGCTCAAGTTTAGATAATCCCTCCATCATGGATTGTAGTGATTGAAATAAAGGCTATACTTTTGTTGAGATTGATCAGGAAAGCCCCCTATTGCATTAGCTTATTGAAGAGAGTCTTGTTATAATGTAGGGCATATATCTTTAAGACGTCCAGAGAATGAGCATATTTCGCACAATCTTGCCGATTGCAATTGACCTACAACCATTTGACAAACTAAAGCGATCAAATCTTAAATTTTATCCTCAAGGTGTGTGTTATTTACCTCATTCACACGCTTAATAGCTCCATCTATCCTTGTCCCAAATTGTTGAAAATTTTTGGCCATAATTGATATCAATTATTTGGTCGTCTCAGGTGTTTTATTTACCAAAGCTCCTCTACTAGCTGCATCAACTATACTTCAATCCATTTATAATAGTCATTTATAAAAATATTGAATTAGGAGTTTGTTAGGAATCTAATGATGTGGACAGCTGATATATAACTCCTTAAACCTTTCCTAATATTCATATAATGTATCTCCCGTAATTTGTCTAATCCCACATATCTCCTTTTTGATATTCGTTACTCTTGATGCAGGAAAGAGCTTCTCTATAAACATTCTTTTCATCTCATTCCATGTTGTCACTGAGCTAGAGGGAAGATAATGTAGCCAATCCTTTGCTTTATCTTTCAATAAGAATGGAAAGGCCTTGAGATTAATTTGTTCTTTTCTCACCCCTTATAGTTTCATTCCAGAGCAGACAATATGAAATTCCTTCAGGTGTTTATACAGATCTTCACCTACAAGACCACAGAAAATAGGCAATAAGTGAATCAAACCAAATTTCAATTCTAAGGCTACCTCAACATTTAGAAATTGTATGCATAAGGGTTGTTGATTTAAATTCAGTGCTGCTAACTCCCTCAATGTTCTAAGGTTAAGATTTGCCATCTTTTCATCCTCTTTTTGAGAATTAGAATCTTCACCAATTGTTATATCTACTTTAACTTTCACGTTTGAATGTTAATGACTGCTTCCTTGCTTGGTCTTTTTTCTCAAACGAAGTGTTGTCTTCTCAATTTCTAAATTATACTGCAATTTACCTGTCTAAGAAGCACGGGTTATAAAAAACAAGAGATTAGCAGTAACTGTAAAACAAAACACAAAGAAACTAAGAAACTGAAATAGTTCCCTAGTAATGGTATCAAATTTTGGTCAGGTTGTCGAATCCCCCAAAATAATTATGATTCTCCAAACTACTTGTAGTAATAGTAAAACCAAGTTGAATCTCTAGAGAACTAAACACTATCTTCTTAATTTCAAATAATAAAATAAAATGGGGGGTTTTGGATTAATTAATTATTTAACTAAAATTAATAAGGAACTAAAATAAATTAATTGAATATAAAAGTGAGAAAGTCAAGATTACTAAACTCCTAGTCAAGGGAAAGATCTCACCTAATAGTAACATTAGTCATCGGTCTAAAAAGAATATTTGTTATAATTCAAGCAGTTAGTCTGAAATATATTAGGATAGTCATAATAAGTCTCAAAATTTCCTAAGTTAATTGGTTCAAACTCAACACCCGAACTAAAACTTACCATCTATTGACTGGGTTTGATAACAATCTATATCAAATAAATGATAGAAATAAGCTTAGTGAAAAAGACTAAACCTTAAATTAAATAATTAAGATAGTTACAACTATTCAATTTAGTTTTCTTGCTTCTTATAAGTTAAATATGCAAATTCATAAATAACTTATTTGCTACTTGTACCAATCCTTTGTAACAATTACGGATCATTAAACTCATAGATAGCGATAAAATAATCAACATGAAATTAAATTATCAAATTAATCAATACTAATTATTCATGATATTTAAGAACTCAAAATAAGAAATAATTGAATTAAAACATAAATAAAAGTTAAGAACACAAAACCTCACAAGGTTACAACTAGAGTCTTGAATCTCCTGGAATCAGAATAATTGAGTTTAGCCATACATGATTTTCAAAATTAGAAGAAAGACAAAGAATTGAGAGAAAGTAAGAAGAGAACTATTCCTTCTGTTGCAAGGAACGTCCCTTTTATAGGGTTTTCCTGATATAATCCTAATCTAATTCTACATTACAAAGATACCTGTCTATAACAAATTCAAATTCCTACATGATAGGGATTAAAAAAAGTTTCCCTGTTAAACTCTAACTTTTTAAGTGATTAGTCTTGTACACTACAACATTCTTTTCACTTCATCCAAAATTTGTGATTATCATTAATAATGTCCCAATTTGATGCAATCTCCACTTCTCATCTCCTAAAACAAAACAAACATTAAGTTTAAGATTTAAGCACCAAAATAAATCAAAAGCAAAGGAGATAATAACAAATAATATATCAAGATAAGATCTTATCAGAAGGAAATGATGACTAAAGCTATACTAGAAATTTTTTATGCTGGCAAATGTTGAGGGAGATAAATAAAACTTTTGTATGCCTTATCCCTAACATCCCTAATCTTACTAAGTTTGGGTAGTTTAGACCAACTTCTTGCTACAACTTTCTCTATAAGATTATAGCTAAACTGTTGGTTAAAACAATGAAGAAGTCTTTGAGTACCATAATCAATTTAGCTCAAACAACATTTTTGGAAGGTAGTATAAGGGACAATGTCCTCCTTGTGTAGGAGCTCTTCAAGGGATGTTCCAAAAGGAACATCTTAAGGAATTATGCCATCAAGATTGACTTAAACAAAGCCTATGATTTTTATTAGTTGGCTTTTCATTCAGCAATTCTTATACGTATTCAACTTCCTAGATGAATTTAGGAAGTGGCTAAATATGTGTTACTATACTCCTCTTTATTCTATTCTAGTTAATGGTGACCCTTAAAGAATGTTCAAGGAACTTAAGGTATCAAGCAAGGATATTCCTTATACTTTTACCTTTTTGTGTTATATATGGAGGTTTTAATTAGCCTTATAGTCCATAAAATAAACTCCTTTCAATAGAAATCAAAATGCAAAGCATTAAGGATCTCCCACTTTCTTTTTACTAATGAAATCTTGCTATTCTCTAAAGCTCATGAAAATTTACTTCAAAATTTTATGTTTTCACTTAAATTTTCAAAGAGCCTTTTGGCTTTAGCATCAATAATAAAAATTTTCAAAGAGCCTTTTGGCTTTAGCATCAATAATAAAAAAGCCATATACTTATTTCTAAAAATGTAGAACTTCTTTCCCATTAGCTTGCATCTATCTTTGGTATATAGGTTAACCTCCCATAACTTATTGGGGACTCCCCATAAAAACTAGAAGACTACTATATATAAAGTGCTTAACTTTTTTAGATAGGGTGCACAAAATAATTTCAAACTAGAATAATCAATATTTATCACCAACTGGTAGAGTAACACTGGTTCGGGCAATCTTGAAATCATTACATGTTTAATGGTGCTTGCACTTTTTCCTAGCTAAAGGAGTGGTGAAAAGCTTGGAGAAATTGTAAGGAAGATTCCTATGGAAGGGTTGCATAAAGGGTAAATTCATGGAAAAAGTAAAATGGAAGGAAGTATATATGCCAAAGGATAGAGGGGGTCTCCATATTCAACCCATTGATACTACTAATAAAGTGTTGATGGGAAAAATAATTTGGAGTATAATTACAGACAAAGAATCTTTGTGGTCAAAATGGGTCAACAAATACTATATGAGAGGGAGAAGCTTATGGGAAATATAAGACTTCCAAGGCCAATGTTACTTATCTAACCATTTGAGACTCAGAGAAGCAATGTCAAGGTATGTTATTTGAAAGGTGGGGAATGGGAATAAGGTTTCGCTAATTTTTGACAATTAAACCAAGGTGGGTGTTATAAATGCACATTGAAAATATCTTAGTAGAATAAACAATCTACCCGAGGACGTGAAAGTTAAAGTGTAGATTTTAGACAATCAATAGGATAATGTTCCAATAAAGGTTGCTCAAGTACTTCCTGATTACATTCCAAATAGCTCCAAGGAGGATTCTTATATTTAGACTTTGAACAGCTGGAGGATTTTTACCAAAAAGTACATTAGAGCTCATATTAGCTACTAAAACAACAAATTTTCTTGGAACAACAACATTCCTCTTAAGATGTCCCTACCCTAGACAAGATGCCCTACTTTTATGTAAAATAATTGCAAATTATATAAACAAGACCTTAAATTGTTGGAACATCTCTATTTTATGTGTAATTACTCTAAAGGAATTTGGGAAGTAGTGCTCATCATCAGTCAAATTGTAATCAACTCCCATAACTAGAGTCACTTTACTATATGGCTAAATTACTTGAAAAACCATAACAGTGGGGATAAGATTATATTCTTACTACCTACACTATGTGTAATATGGAATGAGAGAGTTTATAAGGCTTTCAGAAGAGAATCTTAACCAACTTTTATGATCAAAGATGAAATTTTTATGAGAACGAGGGAACTTAACCTCATTAATAAAAATACTAGACAGTGTAAACTATAATTGGCTCAAGCTTGGAGAATTGAGTAACAAAAAAGCCTAATATAGCAAGTCCTTAATCAGATTCCAAGTTGTATCCAACATTTCATTATCCTCTTATAGTAAACTTATAAGCTGCAAACTTAAGGAGCAAAATCACAAAGTAGGATATTAAAATGCGCCTTATAATTTATTGTTTATGGTGTTCCACCCAAATCCTGAAGTCCATCTGTCATAAACAGTGTAAGTTTGAAGAGGCAATCAACATACATATATTAAAGCAATAACATCAATTATAGTAGGGTGTCGAATGAGACTCTCACAATGTCTTCATAAAGAATGTTAGTTAATTGTTCTCACCACGTGGTTAATTATATGGTCATTATTAAATCGATAGTCAAACGTTTAGCCTTGGTTTAAACATGATATTGTTGGTTTATACGCTACAACCAATCGTGGTTGTAGTTTAGTGAAAAAAATTATTAATAAAAGCATTCTTTATCTTTATGTATTGATTACATTTGATGTTTTACTACTAAAGATAAAATCCCTGGAATAATTAATATGTAATTGAAATTATATGAGATCATAATTGTGAGATTCAGTTTACATTTACGTATTATTCCCAAATGTTCCTAATTGTAGTTTCATCAAGATGAGATATTGTTGAAACGTTAAAACTAGCATACATTATGTTTCTTTCTTATAAAGAAAGTAACCGATCTCATAAATTAAAGTATAGAGATACTTAAACTAATGTGTGGGTGATTATTATAGAATAAGTCACTGAACTGACCCGACCAGAATCCCAAATGGAATATTACTTATGTGTATGTGAATTTTCCCATAATGATGGTTGTATAATTGATCCTTAGACTTGAGAT
The DNA here is from genome assembly GCA_027478495.1 of Erythroxylum alaternifolium. Classification (NCBI taxonomy): domain Eukaryota; kingdom Viridiplantae; phylum Streptophyta; class Magnoliopsida; order Malpighiales; family Erythroxylaceae; genus Erythroxylum; species Erythroxylum alaternifolium. The sequence continues at coordinate 5,293 of JANIIA010479454.1, read as the reverse complement.
AATCAAGATATCTCATGTGGAAATTTTTGTGTTTTGACACTACTTACGTATTATCTTAGGATAATTCAATGGGTAGTACTTGGATGTAGTAAGAACTATACAGAGATAGTTGAGTAAGTCAATAAAGGATTTGTCACTCCAAAGTAATTAAAGAGAATATTTTGCTATTCTTGATTAGTAGTGATTTATAGAATTCTCTGGCTAAAGTGAATTGACATTTGAATAGACAATTCATTTGAATAGACGTTTTCAAATATCAATTATAAATCAATTACTAATTGTCAAGAACAAACATGATTGGACCAAAAGAGTAGACATTATATTCATACTCTGTCCAATTAGAATATTGAATGATGAAATGTTTAAATTATACATCATAATCATGTATAGAAAAGTCAAGTCAAACCACTTTGATATTATTGATATTTTGGTGGTCATGACATGTTGCTAGATTTCAATCTTGATCTATGATTATAAATTGTTTAATTAGAGAATTAAAGATAAATTAAAAGGAATTTTAATTTATCTAATTCTAATTCTAATTATGAATTATAATTATAATTTATAGTCATTGCCAATATATAAGAACCTAATGGGTCACACATCAAAAAGTAATTTATGAAAAAAAATTAGTTTAATCAAGTTGGACTTAATTATAAAGTTTGAGAAACTTTAAGGATCAAATATAAGATATTTGATTTTATTAAAATTAAGTTAATTATAATTAGATTTTGACTTTAATTATAATTAAAGGAATTTAATTTTAATAAAATTACAAAACCACAATAATGATTTTTCTATTAATAGGAAAAAAAGAAAAATGAGCTAGCAATCTTACACTCTTCCTCTCAAAGTGTTGAGAAGTTGTTCCATAGATACTATCAGAGGCTGAACAAATGAATAGCTTGTAGTTGAAAAATCGAAAATTTTCAAAGAATTTTCAACGGGAACACGAAAAAGGTATGATTTCTTATGATTCGTATTTTGTTTTATTTAAGTTAATCAATTATCTGAATCTGCTCAGAATTCGTAAAACGTTTTGTTTTCCACTGCGCCTATGATTTGATCAAAGTTGGATTCTAACAGTGGTATCAGAGCCTCCTTTAATTGTTTAACTTGAATTAGAGGCTTGATTATTATTAATTTTGATAAAAATTAAGGTTTTAAGAACTTGAATTTGTTTGTATTTTGTGATTGTTCCTGTGTTTGTTTTTAGGTTATGTGTTGTTTATGAGTCAATTATTGTTTTGAACAATAAAATCCTTCTTCTGGAAATTGTTTCCGCGATTGCTCTTAGTTTTGATTTATGAAAAATTGTTGTTCTGTCTACTTATTTGCATGTTGCATTGGAAATTGTTTCTTGTGTATGTATATCAGTTCTAGACGATTGAATAAATGGTTTTGCTTTTGGATAAAACCCTCAATTTTGTTTTTGTCTTCTATGTGGTTTTAAAAACCCTCAATTTTGTTTTACACTTACTGATTAAGATCTACAAAAACGTGAATCAGAGAAAAAGGGCTTGAATTTGTTTCTGGTTGTCACAACTCGGTACTACATCAGGCCCATGACAACCGCCACATACCCGAACTAAAGACACTAACAGTGTCCTTAATCCGACTATGCAAGGTTAACTGAATGTCTTTCCCTTTTTATTTTATCTATTTTTTATTTTAAAAAATTTGGACAACATAACGGCTGTATTTTAAAAATCCCAAAACCTGCAAACAATTTTAAACACACTTCTATATTCACACCAAAAATTTTACTGCAACTTTAAGACTTTAAAGTCCACTCAAAGCAACCTCAACAACAGTATCAAAGTTCATGCATTAGGTCTTTTTACAATGATAAACAGTCAAGAGTCAAATTTATAATATTATAAAGCATATTCACATAACCAACCCAAAGAAAATAGTTCATGAGCCACTATGCAATAAAAGTACAAAATAGAGACTACCCACGTGCGGTAATGTCCCGAAAACGTCAAAAGATCGCACAATCCTCACAGAGCTTCAAGCTCACTAAATTAACCTGCATGGTTAGAAAGCAGAGGGGGTGTGTACATTATGTACTCAGTGAGCAGGAAAAACATATATCATGCATAGAACTCGATACATACCAAGATGGTATAAATAACCTACAAAGTGAACATATATCACATAAAATCACATAGGCCTAGCGTATGACTCATCGTATACTGGTTAGGAACCATATAGGCCTAGCCTATTAATCACTCATTTGGTGAACATAGGTTCTAGTTTCAGTACACAAAAGCATAAAAAATAACATGTATAATTTAAATCTCGTCATAAAACAAATAATCAGGATAAGTTAAAACAATTATGTGTGTCAACACTAGTCGGCCAAACTAGCGCGCACACCCACCGATCCTCGGTATTGGCTTGACTTCATCCGTGGCGAGTCCAGACTAGAGTCGACAAGAGCTTCATGACTCTAGGTGATGACCTCGTCGGTGTCCAGACATTAGATGTGGAATCACCTGCAACTCCCGTAGAAAGGTGTAGATACGGGGACTTAACTTTTATGTACTAGCATCAAGGGTACGGGGATCGCTAAATCAGTTATACCTAGCACACGATTGGCAAATCGTTACCTCACCAATCATAAAACAAATCACATTCAAATTTTAAGAATAAAATCAAGTAAGGCACTGTGCCTTTATTTATCAGTCCAACCGACAAAATGAAACATTGTTATGGCTCTAAGTCAAAGACAATACATACATCTGGCATATATGACTCGATTATGCATATGTAGATTTCAAAACATTATTTCATGCAATAAACGTCATCTTTTGCACTCTAAGTGTAAAACGTTATTCAAAACAATATTGTTTCTTAAATATATAAGCATATTAGCCTCCATTGGAAATTCAATTCTACCATACATTGCCTAGGTTTAAAATTCACATATAAATCGTTCTACACGTCTTAGGACGTTCTAATTCTATTTGAGAAATATGGTTTCCCCAACTCACCTCAAAAGAAGGTATACACTCTCTTAACTTCAACAATCCTCAGTACGAGCTCCTTCATTCATAGCTCTCGAGCCTTTATACATAAAAAAACATACGATGAAAATTTAGTACTTAAACATAAAATTCATAATTATACACCATCATATAAGTGTATAAAACACAATACCACTCCCTTTAAGCTATAGAACTCGACCATTAAATTTCTCACATGGTTACTTCCTTACTATTCACATTAGCTTTTCTTTTGCATTTTCTAAGGCATTTAATGCTTTTAATCCAATACTTACTCATTTCAAAACATAATTAAACACATATTTATCCAAACACATTAGGCCATTTCTCGTCAATCCAAGCATCAATTCAAGTTCACTCTAAATACACATGAAAGTGTTTTCTAATACATACCATTATAAAGCCTTAAATTCTAAGCCAAGTTTACTTAGGCATTTTATCAAACACTTAATGTGCATGACTTTCAAGTCACGTTTTCAAGACCTTATCATAATAATTCATGCTCCTATCATGTCATATGGTAACACTTCCAATCAATGACACCTTCCACCACTCCATTCAAACCAATTACCTACCTTTAAACTAAATTTATCCATGACACAACTCTTAACATTAATCCACTTCTTTTCCATCATTTCGAAACCTTAACCAACATACATCTTCTTCATTCTTCATCATCATTTCACATTATACATGTATAATTTCCATCATATAATTCATTTAAATCCTCAATTCCAAAAGGTATTCAAAAATTCACAAACTTTCACCAAAGAGGGCATTTTCGGTTTTGTCTTAAAGAACCCTCTCTATGACACATTTCATTCACTTAAACCATGATTCATGCACATTCAAGCATGGAGAGCAACATATCTTAACACCAAACCCAAAATCCTAATGTAGAGAGAGAGAGACAAATTTTACCTATACTTTTCTTTGGTGATATCTTCAAATCCTTTGAGAATTTATCAAATCTAATGATAGATTTGAGTTCTTTGACCCCAAATTAGTTTAGAACACTTTGGTTTGAGTTGAAAAATCAAAACGAAGGGTGAATTTTGGTGATGTACAAAATCTTCTTCTTCTTCTCCTCTCTTCTCCTTTCTTCTTCTTTCTTTTAATTAAAACATGATGTTTTAAGGTCTAAAATGAAGTGCACGGCCACACATAAGAAGAGTCTAGAATTTTGACTCTTCTTTAACCAAAATATAGTGAAATTGCCCTTTTACCCTTAGGTTATATGAAATTACCATAATACCCTCCAAACTTTTCCTAAATTTTCAATTAAGCCAAAATTTAAGAATAACCAAAAATTTTATTTTTATTTTGGTCCTCGGACTTTTGAAAATTATAATTAAGCCCCTTAACTTTATAAAATTACAAATTGGTCCTCCAAGAATTGAAAAATTCCTATGATACATTTAGGCTTGAAATGAAGTAGTTTGATGATTGATTGATGAATTTAGATTAAACAAGTTAAATGAGGTGTAAACCTAAGTGCAAACAAGACATATCCAAGTAATAATGTTTGAATGATCATGAATTGTGATTAAGGAAACATACACGAGAAAGTCGTTAAGCATGCATTAAACATGGCACATATGTGTGTGTGTGTGTGTGTGTGTGTGTGTGTGCACGCGCGCGCGCGCGTGCGTGCGTGCGTGTGTGTGTGTGTGTGCATAATTGAATATGTGTTTGATTGATCAACTTTGTAAAAATTTTGTGTATATTGAATGATTTTAGATGCACAAGTCAAATGAATGAATCCAAACATGATCGGACCATCCAGGTAATAGCGTAATATGGTACGTATTGTGAGTAATCTAGATGTTCTCACTAAGATTGATATATTTCTGTTTAACTCCTATTTATTGAATTACTAATGATCTGTATATGATAATTTCAGACATTAATAGTTTAAGGAGTTTGATATTTAGGAATGTATTGGGAGTGTTCTGACTACATACGAATCTGAAAGATATATGTATTCTCAACGAAAAAGTTGAATGTCAAACTTAGGTCCGATGAATATGTGAATTTGACTATGCACTATGAATAAATGTTATTGATGGCATATTTTGTGATTTGATGATTCACATTGATATGCGTGATCAGATAAAGGCATTATGACCGGAGTAGCTAGTCTGAAAGAGTTTAAAGCTTAGTAATGTGCAAGTAAAGCCACTTGCTCCGTGATTATTGAGCCCGATATGTAACATCCCGTTTCCAGAGAACGGGTCGGACCAAAGAAACGGGTCCAGATGTGGTAAATTACCACATCTCAT
>JANIIA010479446.1:0-16520 GCA_027478495.1 Erythroxylum alaternifolium | reverse complement strand
CCAAGGGCCAACATCTTTGTTCTGATCTGAAATAAACTTAATATATTTTATCTTTTCAGAAATACACTAAAGAAGATCTCAATGCCTAAAAGGCTAAAAAGTTGGTTAAATGTCTTCAAGGTGAGCAGAATGCATAGTATATGTTTTTTATTTCCAAGGAGGAAAAAGGTTCGATAAGACCTCCAAATAAGAAACTTTGCACATCCAAGAGAGCTGACTCCCCATTTTCCCACAGATTGTCTTAGATTCAATCAGATATCTTTCTCTATTACAAAGATGCCCTGATAAAGACTCTTATCTTATGTACTAATAACCATAGGGAAGATTATAAGAAAACCCACGAAACATAATTGCCAAGGTCTCATGCTGCAAAAACCATGCATTATATCGGAAGCAAGAATTGGATAACCTGATACAAGAAAGAAAGCCCATTAGGGTATGGCAGGTGTAGACTTGAAGCAATGTATACTTAATACAGAACAGGTATATACAATTAGGTTTTGTCACACATTGCTTTTATCAGGTATAGATATATAAAGGAACATAGGTGAAGTTTCAACATACCGTGTCTAGTGGTAAACATAGAACCGTAGCTGTAATGCCAGCTGCTGCACCAACAATAAACCGCTCAAAATTGGTGGTTTCTTCATTTCCAGAGAATCTTAGCAATTGCTTCCTGTATGTATCGTATGCACAAAAATTAACTACTTTAAATGGAGCAGTGCAGAGAATGTTGACAAAGTTCCTCTTCCAAAAGCCCTTCACGCCTTGAGTAGTTGCAATCCTCTTAACAAGCTGGAATATATTCCTTTCTTCTCCACGAACTATATATTCCAGTTTTAATCTGTCAAGAGGAGCAACAAAAGTTCTGTCGCAAATAAATTTGTTCGGTCACGCACAAAAACATGTCTCCATGATCCTACCACACATGATTGTTCTCATAAAACTTTCACTGCCAGCATATATCAAAGAATCAAGAAATTCTATTTATTGACTACAAGAACTTTGGAACTTATTTAGAAATGGACTCCAAACCCCTCTTACTATCATCAAAAGCAAGTGACTTTAAAATCTTCAGAAAAATCCAATACCTTGACACCATGGCAGCGATAGCTCCAGCCCACAAATGTTTTGTGGTGTTCATAGCACCGCTGGCCCTCCATTTCTGATGCAGGTCCACTACAGGGGATACCAGCAAATCATGCGAGGCAAGACCACAAAGGCAAGGGCACACGTGTTAAGAAGAAACCAATTCACCTCAATGATTACGTGGTCTCTTGAGATTGAGCAATGCAATTATTAGTTATGCCAAGGAGGAATATGCTCTGATGGTTGTTACCATAATATCAGGAATTTGTTATACAATCATGAGTGATGTAACAACTCTTATTATAAATAATGAGAATACAAAATACAAGCGATAGAGAAAATTTCCAAAAGCCTTCTCTCGTCTTTTTCTTCTCTACTCTCTAATTCTATTTCTCCTTCTGTTGCTATCATTTGGTGCTCTCGTTGAGAGATGACGACGGAAGGCGCTATCACCCATGCTAAGGCCGTTGACGATCAACTCACTAAGCTGGCAGAATAGTCCCATGAACACGCATCCCTCATTGCACATCTCAGCTCATTGGGAGAACAACACACTACATCCCTCACTAAGCTGGACACTTCATTGTCTTCTCATAATGCAGTTTTGCAAGATATTCTGGCTAAGATCTCCAATTTAACCGTGGCACAACAACCCCCATTATTGCCCACACCACCAATTCCTCTTATTAGACTGCCTAACCAAGCTTCCTTTTCTAAGTCTTCTCCACCAGCATCTTCAAATCATCCGCACCACGACACTGTGGCTTCTTATGTACCCCGATTGCCGAAACTTGAAATTCCTTTATTCACGGGTGAGAATGTCCAAGGTTGGGTTTTTCAGATTGAACGATTTTTCTCTTATCATAACACTCCGGCAGACCAAAAGCTGACAATTGCTGCATTTTATATGACTGGAACGGCACTTCAATGGTACCAGTGGATGCATTCCACTCAACAGTTGTCTACTTGGGATGCGTTTGTCCAACAATTGGATGTACGTTTCGGGCCATCGAAATTCGTCAACCACGAAGCTCAGTTATACAAGCTTCGTCAGACCACCACTGTGGGGGATTATCTCGCTGCCTTTGAGTCCATTTCCACTCGGACTATCGGACTTAGTCACACTAATCTTCGCAACTGTTTCATCTCTAGTCTCCGCGATGACATTCAACGTGAACTAAGTGTTCTCAACCCACAAACTCTCCATGATGCCATGGGATTGGCTAAACTCATTGATGATAAATGCAATGCCACTAAGCCTCCACCCTCAAAACCATTTTCCACCAAACCACAGCTCGCCCCAGTCACAACCACCACAGCCGTTCACAACTCACAACCCACAACCAACCAAAGGCGCATCACTACCAATCAAGCGACTTACACCTGCTGAAATGACAGCTCGGCGCGCTAAGGGCCTCTGTTATAACTGTGATGAGCAATTTGTACCTGGACACCGCTGCAAGCCGGCACAATTTTTGTGTCTTATGACTGAGGAAGAGAATGATATTTTGGAATCGCAGGATTCACCAACTGACACTATTGAAGCCATGCAACAAACACCTGGAGATGACATTCCCCAAATTTCCTTTCATGCATTAACAGGGCAACTGGTGCCATCAACATTGAAGTTGGCAGGGTGCATCAATGGGCAACGAGTAATAGTACTAATTGATGGAGGTAGTACTAATAACTTTATTCAAAATAGACTTGCGGCACACTTGGACTTACCGATTCACACCAGCCCTAATCTGAAGGTGACAGTAGGCAACGGAGACTCCTTGGGCTACGACGGCATTTGTAAGGATACTCCACTACAATTGGGTGATGCTATGTTCTCGATTGACTTACTTTTGTTGCCAATATATGGGGCTGATGTTGTTTTAGGGGTACAATGGTTAGCTGAATTAGGGCCTATCTTATTTGATTATAAGGCCTTATGGATGAAGTTTGGTTATCAGGGCCGGGACATTCATCTTACTGGACTTCAACAGCCAACCTTGGCTCACATCTCTCTTCAGCCATTGAAACGGATCCATACTACCCACTCCACAGCTCAGTATTATCATCTGTCCATTACACCCATGCTCCACACCTCACAAGCCCAGATAAGTCCAGCAACTCCACCAACATTTGGTCAACAACTACCACTCCTTCTGTAAAGGTTTAACCGTGTGTTTAACACACCAACGGGCTTACCTCCCCATCGGCCTCTTGATCACCATATTCCTTTACTTCCGCAGACGGCTCCGATCAATGTTAGGCCTTACCGTTACCCGCATTTTCAGAAATCGGAGATTGAAAAGCTGGTGAGTGAAATGTTACATGACGGGGTTATACGGCCAAGTACAAGTCCATTTTCTTCTCCCGTACTATTGGTAAAGAAGAAAGATGGTACTTGGCAGTTCTATATGGATTATCGCGCCTTGAATGCAGTCACGGTGAAAGATCGTTTTCCCATTCCTACGGTGGATGAATTGCTTGACAAACTTCATGGAGCAACTGTATTCTCTAAGTTAGACTTGAGAGCTGGATATCATCAGATTCGCATACACCCACCAGACATTGAGAAGACGGCCTTTCGGACACATGACGGACATTATGAGTTTACCGTAATGCCATTCGGATTAACCAACGCACCATCAACGTTTCAGGCCCTCATGAATTCGGTATTTTGAGATAAACTCCGTTGGTATGTTCTTGTATTTTTTGATGATATTCTTATATATAGCCCAACTTGGGAATCACATTTGGAACACTTGGAATCTGTTCTAACAACATTACAGGACAATTCCCTATTCGCAAAGATTACGAAGTGCGCTTTCGGGTGTTCTGAGATTGGTTACTTAGGTCACATTATTTCAGCAGCAGGTGTTGGAGTTGATCCCACCAAGATATCAGCAATTCAACAGTGGCCCTTACCTAAGGATTTAAAAGGGTTACGAGGTTTTCTTGGGATCACTGGTTATTATCGAAAATTTGTTGCACATTACGCTTCCCTCGCCGCGCCATTGACACAACTATTATGCAAAAATGCCTATGTTTGGACAGAAGGAGCCACAGCTGCTTTTGAAGCTCTGAAAATTGCGCTTGCTAGTACTCCAATCTTACGATTGCCTAACTTTAATGAACTATTTGTAGTGCAGACAGATGCTTCAGGTACAGGAGTTGGAGCTATCCTCACACAGCAGGGGCACCCACTTGCTTATTTTAGTAAGGAACTTCCTCCTCGGATTCGTCTAGCTTTGACATATTGTCGAGAGATGTTTGCAATTACAGAGGCTATCAAGCGGTGGCGCCAATATTTGCTGGGTCGACACTTTGTTGTTGAAACGGATCATCAAAGTTTGCGAGCGCTTCATAACCAGGTGATATAGACCCCCAAACAGCAGAAATGGTTGCCCAAATTACTTGGCTATGATTTCGAGATAGTATACAAGCTTGGTTCTGATAATAAACCAGCTGATGCCTTGTCCAGAATATCCATTATGGCTTTATATACTGTGTCTCAGCCGGTGGTTGCTATTTGGAACACCTTACGAGAGTTCTTTATTGTGAACAAGGGAGCAGCTAATTTTTTAACGTCAGTTCAGGAGAGGTCGATTGATTATCCTCATTACACAGTAAGGGATGGGCTTGTGTGGTACAAACAACGAGCTTACATTCTGCCAGAATCAGCTCTTCACCATTTGCTTCTACAAGAGATTCATAACTCTCCGAGCGGAGGTCATGCGGGGTCCTAACGTACTCTAGCTCGCCTTGCTAGTGTTTTTTATTGGCCTAAAATGCAGAAGTCTGTTAAGGAGTATGTCTCTAGTTGCTCCATTTGTCAAATGACCAAGCCTTTTCACAAAGCTCCACAAGGGTTGCTTCAACCACTTCCTATTCCGGGGAAGATATGGGATTCTATTTCAATGGATTTTGTTACTAATTTGCCGAATTCAGGGGGCAAGACAACCATTTTTGTAGTTGTGGATCGCTTGTCAAAGTACAGTCATTTTTTATCTATGGGCTCGCATTTTACTGCACCTCAGGTGGCTGAATTATTTGCAAAGGAAATCATTCGACTCCATGGGATTCCTTCTTGCATCATTTCTGATAGAGATCCCATCTTCATGAGCCGCTTTTGGCAAGAATTATTTAAGCTCCAAGGAACCCGACTCGCTACAAGTAGTGCTTATCACCCTCAAACCGATGGTCAAATTGAGGTTGTTAATCGATGTCTTGAAGATTATTTGAGGTGTTTTACCTCTGATTATCCGAAACTTTGGGCTCAATTTTTATATTGGGCAGAATGGCACTACAACACATCTTGGCACTCCGCCATTTCTATGACCCCTTTTGAAGCCGTATATGGACGCGCTCCCCCATCACTTATTGATTATTTAGCACCTACGGCCACCGTTGCTGCAGTCGAGTCCATACTCCAGACTCGCACTGATTTATTAGACCGGCTGCGCTCTAATTTGCTGAGAACTCAGAATCGAATGCGCAACCAGACCAATTCTAAGCGTATAGACATCGAATTTGCAGAAGGAGATTGGGTGTTGCTCAAGTTGCGGCCATATCAGCAATCTTCCGTTGCTTATCGCCAAAGCAACAAGCTAGCAAAAAGGTTCTATGGCCTTTACAAAGTGGTGGCACGCATAGGGGCGGTTGCTTATAAATTAGAGTTGCCATCATCAGCTCAGATACACAACGTTTTTCATGTCTCTAACCTCAAGCGGTTTGTGGGAGATCCGGTCCCTAATATGTTTCCCCTACCTACTCAATTTGAGAATTTTCAGCCTGTGTTGCAACCAGCTGCTGTCCTTGCTCATCATCGCATCATTTAGCAAGGAAAGGAATGTTCCCAAGTGCTTATACACTGGGTTGATCAGCCACCAGACCAAGCCACCTGGGAGCCTCTTGATGAAATTCAGCAGGATTTCCCTCAGTTCAACCTTGAGGACAAGGTTCTTCTTGACCAAGGGGCAATTGATGCAGGTCCACTACAGGGGATACCAGCAAATCATGTGAGGCAGGACCACAAAGGCAAGGGCGCATGTGTTAAGAAGAAACCAATTCACCTCAATGATTACGTGGTCTCTTGAGATTGAGCAATGCAATTATTAGTTATGCCAAGGAGGAATATGCTCTGATGGTTGTTACCATAATATCAGGAATTTGTTATACAATCATGAGTGATGTAACAACTCTTACTATAAATAATGAGAATACAAAATACAAGAGATGTAGAAAATTTCCAAAAGCCTTCTCTCGTCTTTTTCTTCTCTACTCTCTAATTCTATTTCTCCTTCTTCTGTTGCTATCATATAGTTAAAGAGGTTGTGTATGAATTTTTCCTAGAAGGAGTTTTACTTAAGGAAATTAACAAGACATTTCTGCGTTTGATACCTAAATATTCTAACCCGATCTTATGGAGTGAATTCAGACCTATTTCTTGTACCAATTTTTTCTATAAGATCATCGCTAAGATATTGGAAAATAGACTGAAGGAGGTTTTACATTTTCTCATCAGTGAGAATTAAGGAGCTTTTATGAGCAGCTAGGATATTGGGGACAATATTCTCATAGTGCAGGAGCTCTTGAAGGGATACATTCGTAGGAAAAGTCCTTTGAACTATACTATTAAAGTGGATTTACAGAAAGCTTTTGACTGTGTGAACTGGAATTTTCTACTAAGAACCATGAAGGCTATGAATTTCCCCCATGTATTCATAGGGTAGATTCAAGAATGCATTACTACTGCTTCCTATGGATTATTGATAAATGGGAGTCCTATGGAGATCTTTAAAGACAAAAGAGGGTTAAGACAGGGCGGACCCTCTGTCCCTTTATCTTTTCCTAATTTACATGGAGATCCTCACTCAAACGCTAAAGCATAACACTTCAAAAGACTTCAAATTCAAATTCCATTCCAAATGTAAGAAGCTTTCTCTAACTAGCTTATGTTTTGCAGATGATTTTATTCTTCTAAGCAAGGCAAATGTTCACTTAGTCTCTCTTCTGATGAATACTCTCAACTCTTTTAAGGAGGAGTCGGGTCTGGGTATCAATCTCCATAAAAATTGCTTCATTCTCTCCAAAAGTGCTTCTCATCTTTCTAATGACTTGACTCTAGCTATAGGAATGGAATTAAAGGATCCTCCACTTCAATATCTGGGAATTCCTATTTCATCTAGGAGACTAAGGTTTTGTTAATGCATCCCTTTAAAAGAAAAAATCCAGAAAATATTGGGATCTTGGACTAATAGAGCCCTATCTTATGGAGGGAAACTCCAGCTTCTAAAGTAAGTTGTCATGTCTATGTAAACCTACTGGTGTTCCTACCTTTTTCTCTCAAAAGGGCTTATTAAAACTATAGAAAAGCTGATGAAGTAGTTTCTATAGGGGAAAGGAAATGGGGAAAAAGGAATAGCAAAAGTAAGTTAGAAGATTATCTGTCAACTGAAAGAAGAAGGAGGATTAAGGTTGGAGTCAATCAGCAAGAAAAACAAACTACTCATGACAAAGAGGATTTGGATAATCCTAAGTGAAAACTATCCATATGGATCAAATGGATTCATACCTATATATTGAAAGGTGAGAGTTTTTGGGCCCTAATAATCAAAGACAGTTATTCTTGGTTCTTTAACCTAATTCTAAAAATGAGGGAAGAAGTCCAACAATACATTACTTGTCAATTGGGGGCAAGGGAAAGAATTTCCCTATAGGATGATAATTGGATAGGGTAAGGAGCTTTAATCCATAACCAGTTGGCAAGATCCCTATTGGAGAGGTACCCTAAGAATACTAAGCTCCATAAAATAGTTAGAAATGGAAGTTAGTTGTCAACTACAGATAAGATTAGACTCTTGTCCATTCCATATTTTAGAAGCCTCGTGGACAGAGACATCTACCTATAGAATGGGGTTCCAGTCTCAGAAATAACTTTAAAGGAAGCTAAAAAGTTCAAGAATGGGACAGTTAATAGAGTAGGATGGTTTCCCCTAGTTTGGAACAAGGTTTTTAGACCTAATGTCAGTTTCCTCCTCTAGCTAACTATATTGAACCACTATAAGAAAATCACGTAATAGCGTCGGAATATTTTCGACGGAAAAAAATCTGTCACTATTTACCGACAGAACGTTCATATTTTGTCGAAAAATAGAATGTTTTATCGACGAAGAACACCTCTGTCGGAAAAACTTTCGCGCAAAATCTCCGACAGAAAATAGTGACGCTAAAAGTCACGGTGACCGAAAAAAATGCGAGAATCGTTCCCGCGATTTAATTGCTTCGCCGATTTACCGACGGGAAATATACCATCGATATTTAGCTTTCATTTACCGACGGTCGAATATTTCGTCGCTATATCTTGAGCAATATACCGACGGACAGACCTTTCTGTCGGTACATTGTTAACAGACGTTGTCGTGTCGATGACGAAGGGACGATACACCGACGGCATAAGATTTTCGTCAGTAACTGTCGGCATCTTCTCATTGATATAACCCTACTATACCGATGGAACGTCTGACGTCCGTCGGTAACTGTTTTATGAACAAATTTTACCGACGACGTTAATGTTCCATCGGTAAACTTACCGACAGATACCGACGGCAGATGATTTTATTGTTGGTAAATGTCGATAACAAACCTAGTTTACCGATGGAATAACTTATCCGTCAGTATTTGAGTTTCTACGGTAATAAAAATGTCACGCTTTTACCGACAGAATGGTCTTGTCCGTCGGTAACTGTCGCTGGAAACCTAGATTGCCGACGGAATGTTGTGTTCCGTCAGTAATCCAGCAGCTATAAGTCGCGCCCGACCACCTCCCCTCCCCTCACGCCTTCATTTCTCTTCTTTCCTTACGGTTCAGAGTTTTCTGACTCCTTCTCTCGCATTTTTCAATCGTGTTTCGATTATTGTCTTAGTCATCGTGCGTTGTTTGAGGTAAACTCTCTTATAAGTGTATTATTTTACAAAAAAAGCATGTTTTTAAGTTTTAAACGTAAATGTTTGGTTAGGTTTAGATTATGCATATTGTGTATAAAGTGTTCGATAAAATGTCTTTTATGATATTTGAAATGTTTTTTGTAATTTTTTTTAATTTTAGAATTTGAATACGTAATTTTGATAAAATTTCTATGAGATTAGAAAACTCATATCTTAGATTTCTTGACAGCCCATCATACTAAATTTTGAATCTTTCTTGACGGTTCTTTTTATTATTATTATTATTATCTCTTGATATACTGTCCCTAATATCTTTAGGTACTTTTAAGAAAAATGAGATTGAATATTGAATTTTAATTAATAAAATTTCTATCTATCCAATTTAAAGGAAAGATGGATAAATTTAACTACAAAAAGTTAAGAGTCTTAATTTAAAAATTGAATTTGAGATCAAGTAAAATAGGGAAAAATGTTTCTAACCCTATTTGATTCTTCTAAGCAGTTACTTAAGTTTGAATTTTTTTTTACAAATATGAAAATTTAGATGTGAGTTAATATGATGAAAAGATAGAAAAATATTTAATTGAATAATTAAGATTTTATATTCTTATTTAGGATTTAAAACAAGTATCTAAGTGATGTGGCTCGGGTTTGCTCCTTTCCTAATGGCAGTGAATTCTTCTGTAGCAAAATTTTTTAGAAGGATGACAATTATATATCTCCTTTCTTTTGATCTTCTTCTTCCTTTAAATTGTAAAGCTCATCATTATCACTGTCTAATTTAGGGTTCAGACATACTTTACAGTCCGATTCACACATGGAGGGATCCACATTCTAGACTTCAATTCATACAAGTCACATCTACTGGATTACTTCTTGGAGTAATCTAAAAGAGTTCATTGGTGATTTTCAGCTCATAGATAAATAAGTCAGACAAGAATATTTTAAGATGAAGTGTCGTTCTATAGAGAGAAGAGATTTACAGAAACATTTTTAGTATATGAAGGGATGTTATTATCTTATTTAAGAATTAAAATAACATAAAAGAGATACCTAAAATTATGTCGAGGGATGTAAAAGGAAAATTTAGTCTTTGATTAATTTCTAAAAATAGAGTTTTAAAAAATTCTAATGAAATGGTAAGTGAAAGAAATGGAAAATACTGGACATATCAAAAAAGAGGGAAACTTACTAACTAAAGGAAAGGATCATTATTTCATTAAAATTGTGGCCCTTTATTTTAAAATTTTAAATTTTAAATTAATTATTAAAAAAAAGAAAATTTTAAAGCTAAATAAAGGCAATTGTCTAATAATTTTAAAAAAATGAAAGAGGATAAAATAAATGGTTGCGGATATAAAAAACATTAACCTAAATGTTAACTGCTTAAATAAGGATGGTAGCTTAGTACGAATATTACTTGATCTAGTTCAAAATTAATGGTTCATGTCTAAGTTGATTGAAATTTGAGTTATGTTCTAGTTTGGAGGATGGCCTGAGGCACAACATTATTTTGGAAATATTTTTTAAATGACATCATTTTGGGCAACTCGAATAAACTCAAGTTGCATCTTAGAGGGATCAAACAGCCGCGAACATAGCTCTGGCTCGTTGTTGTACCTATGTTTAAAGAAAGAAAGGCTATACTTTTATACTTTATTGAAAAATGGTGAGATCCAAAATTTTTCAATGAGCATAAAGGCTTCAAGCTAAAGACTAAGAGGCTTAAACTTAAGGGATAACAATATTAAAAGAATACTTTCTTAACAAGCTTAAGATCTTGAAATGAAAAAAATTAACAAAAATAAGAAGAGAATATTCTTGATTGGTTTATAAGCTGATTGGTCTATAGGCTTAAACAAGGAATAATTAACATAAATAAGAAGAAAACAATCTTAATAGATAGCCAAAACTAATTTTCTGATTGAGAAAATCTATATTTTTATTTGTGATGAGTTTTGCTTAATCTTTATTCTTATTAAATTTGATTGAGATCTCTCCCTCACGATTCAAGCTCTTAGTAAACCACATATAAACATAATAAACATAAACAAAACAAAAACTTAAATCTCTTTTTGGGCTAGTTTTAAGGTTTAGGATATAGTCCTTTTGAATTAATTCCATTGTTCAATTAATTTTAAAACCATCATTTAGGATGTAGTCCTTTTGAATTAGGACTCAAATGAGTATGGTCTAATATGCATTCTAAAAAAATGGTCTAAATTATTTGATACCAAATATATATGTTACATTTTGATCTATATAAACAAACAAAACAATGACTAACAACAAGAAAGAAGACCAACCTATCCTCCTATCATAACAACAACCACTTTTTTTAGTCAAAATAATTTGAAGCTTTCTGTAACAAATAAAATGTTAAATTGGATCTAAACCCATCTTCACCCAAAAAAATAAAATTAATTAATTGACACGTAACTCAAATAGAACAAACACAAAAAAAAGAAAAAGCAAATAACATATACCTTAAATGGATCATAAACAAATTCGATGAAAAAACATAAGCATTTTTAGAAACTAAAAAAATACAAACCTTGACTCGACTACATTCTTAATTCCTAAAATTATGAAATCTTTAGTATCTACAAATATGATTCAGTAAATAAAAAGAAAATATTTAAAATGATAAGATTAGTAAGGTAATACAGAATTAAATTCAAAAATAACACAAGCACAGACTTAAATATCTTCCCTAATAAAAAACCTAAGCTTATAGTGCACAATATGGTATTAAAGCACCTAAACATTTTTAGGAAGCATTAAATGAATAAAAAAAGAAGAAAAAAGAGGTCTAGAATGTAATAGACAACATTTTACCTTAAGTACTTTGAGCAAAACGTCTAGAATATAAGAGAGAACATTTTACCCTAAGTGGTTTGAGCAATACACTTATAAGACTTCTTGAGACTATGAGGCTTCCCAAAGTCCTAACAAATGGCATTAAGTGATTTTCCTTCATATAGACAACTTTATTTTTATATGAAATTTTATGTTGATAGATATCAACTAGTGTCCTCTTCTTTCTATTGCCACCTTCTACCTCTCAAGAGTATATAATGACAACTTTTGGACGCTCATGCCTGATCATGAGACTGCCTGTGGAACTTTCGTTGGTGCATTATTCTAAGAGTATCTACTAGTTGAACCTCATCTAGTAGTCTCCTTGTATATATTATCTCCTTCATTATCAATTACTATTACCTAGTTTCCAACTAAATTTGGAATGAATAGGATAGTGTAGGTGGTAAGTATTAATATAAATATAATGCTTTAACCATAAGCGCTTCTCTATCTTTCAAAAAATTGTATGGGAATCATCATTGGGGGACTTATTAAATGAATGTATCAAAGAATTATACCGTACTATATGTAGTTATTGTTATTGATCATGTCGAGCTTACCCAATGGCTATATGGAGCCCTTTCTTTCTGATACTTTTAACCCTTTCCTAGTTTGAGTTGAAATTCTTTACTAGAATTAAAAAAAGGGTAGGTAAACCCTCAAGGCTGCTATGTCAATAGGCTAGTACATGAAATGAGGTTAGGGTCTAACAATCATACCATCATTTTCAAAAAGTACCTTTAAATAGTATGCATTATAGACCATCCATAATCTTCTTTGTTCTTGATGAAAAATAAGTCTTATTCTCTAAAAGCTTTTCCTTTCCTTATTGTCTCCTTTTTTTGAGCCTTTCTTTTAATGGTTGAGAGAACCATTCCCTTATAATTAGAAAAAGGAAAAAAATATTAGACAACTACAGAAAAATAAAATATAATAAATTTAAAGAAAAGATATACTACCTCACCATTTTAAGCTTCACAAAGGGAGCTTTAAGAAATAAAAACCTTTAATTGAGAGAGAAGAATAAAAAGAAACTAGGTTTACGAAGAGACTTGGGATAAAGAGAATGGGGTTCAATAAATTTCTATAAGTAGGTAAAATTCTAGGTTTGGAATTCCTAATTTTGAAGAGTATTCACCTAAAATCTAAAAGATGTGCAACATAGTGGTTCTATTAATTTTATTAAATTTTAATGGCAGTGTTCAATAACAAAGGTTAAAATATAAAGAGAAGGCAGAGAAAATCAAACTTAAATAGA
Source organism: Erythroxylum alaternifolium (assembly GCA_027478495.1). Classification (NCBI taxonomy): domain Eukaryota; kingdom Viridiplantae; phylum Streptophyta; class Magnoliopsida; order Malpighiales; family Erythroxylaceae; genus Erythroxylum; species Erythroxylum alaternifolium. Next base: position 3,370 of record JANIIA010479446.1, on the reverse strand, counting down.
GAGAGAGCTGCATTGCCTTTAAAAAAGGAAAGAAAGGATATATAAACTAAGAATTAAACAACTAAGCTTGAAACACTATGTTTTAGGAAAAAGAATACTTGGATTCAAAGAAACGTTATCGTCTGACTTAAAATTAAGTAACCGATGTAAATCATGGTAAAGTGTGACTTAAGGTAATCTCAATTGTTTTCTTTGATTTCGGGATTGGAATTTAAATATAGAACAAACGATAAAGATAAAAGTGGTTTAAGATTAATGATCGAGATCATCTGGTTACAATATAGATAACTATAACTTTGTAGGTGTTTGGTTTAGTTTGAATAGAAAATGATGGCACCATTCAAAGAGATAATTGGTGATCACAATTTATCAATCCATATGAAAAGGGAAAAAAAACCCACCGTTTTTTGCCATAGGGAAAGTAAAAACAGATCGATGAATTTTGTTTATTTAAAGAAACAAAAAGGGGTTAATTTTGAGACATCTAATGAAGCGTATCCAATGACCTAGAATTATCAATCCATGTCAAATGGAAAGGAATAAATAAAAAGAAGACATATGGAGGAAGATGGTCGAGTTTGTTCTCGCACATGCCTTCCAATTTACAATGTTTTTCCTAAAGCTCATCATTCTTCTCCTTTCTAGGTGACAAATTGTGCATTAATTCCATTTTCTTTCCTTTCTATATTTCAATTCTTATCATTTTCCACTTCCTTTATTATTTGGTAATTTATTATGTTTTTTCACTCATTTTCTTATTGTTTTATATTTACTTTGGACTTATAATTTGATTTTTTTCTTGTCCACTTTAAACTATATTGAAACTTTTTTACCTACATTTTGGCTCTTTTTCTAGCATTTTGAGTTTTTGTTTTTACTAACACAATCCTCCATTTTTCCACCATGTAATTTAGACCTCCCTACATCTTCAAATAAATTCTTATGTAATTTCTTTGTACCTTTTTAGCTTAAAAATCCTTACTGTCTCAATCTTAACCAAAATTTTAATTATGGCTCTATATTATCTCACTATTCCTTAAAATACAAACAATATCTATAAAATTAAACTACTTTTTTAAAAATCAAAACTAATCAAATGTGTCAAAATTTAAACAAAATTTATATGTCATAAAACAAGGTAATTTTAAAGTAATTAACAAAAATTGCTAAAAATATAGAAATAACAATTAGGATGCATATTTTTATTAATAATATACATTTTATTTTTAAAAATGTAAACAAAAATAAAAAAATAAAATAAGATAAAATTGAGTGTTTACATACAATTTTATCCCCTAGTGCATTCATGTCACTAAATGCCTCTCATACTTATAAATAAACCATTGATGCTTGGACAAGTGTGGGACTTATTTGGGACCTCTTACTAATATAAATCATATTTACATAAGAAGAAAACTTTTAGGACTAAGTAAGTGAATGATACCACTTTATTCTACCTTTATAAAGTAAATCAAAGACAAAATTCAACATCATAATGTATACATTGGGATAACCTCTGACACTATTTTATGGGATTGCTTAAGCTACTAGCATAAGGATATATTAGGTTTATAGTCATATTAGAAGAAAGTTCAATTAAGGAATACTACATATTTAGACATATATTAGTTAGCATTGTCTATGAGAATCTGAGCAAGAGGTCATAAATTAAGATAAGGAAATGACTCCATTTGTAGCTCATAATGTCATATATTGTTATCAGGTAATATTGTTTGAGTTGAAAATGAAAGGGTCACCTACTAAAGGTTAGTCAACAAGGTGTTCAAACCTCTTTAATGAAAAAGTGTACAAGAATAAAATGTCAACTTGATATTAAGATTAAGGAAAATAAGGGGATCATTTTGCAGAATTAAAGAAGTGATCTATTAAAGAAATTCACTAGGTTCATAGGAATTATAACAAGTTTCTACTCATTTCTATACTGGTCAGTTGACTATTATCTATCTTTCTTTCAGATGTTTAAAAAATGAAGAGCTTTAGTTAACAATTAAAATGTCATTAAACTTCCAAATAACTTAAAGCTAATTTACTAAAGCCTTTATTACTATTTACCCTCTTCTTAAAGAGCCCTTATTCCTCTAGTTAGTCATCTTAGATTGAGTTGTTAATTCAATTTTGTAAAGAAGGAATAGAGCAACTAAAGTTTATATATTATAGTAGTAAAATCCTTAGAGGAGCTAAGGAAAGATACATAAAGTTAAAGACAATAACTTTAGCTCTTATTGTCTTTTCCATAAAGCTCACACCATACTTTCAGGCTCATATGGATAGGGTTATCATAAAGTTGACCCTCCATTATACCTGGTACAAACTTGGCTTTACTTGGTAACTTGTTAAATGATCATATAATTCCAGGAATTTAATTTGTGCCTAGAATGACTTTGAAATTCCAATTGATTATTAACTTTTAAATGAATGAATGTGTAGAAATGGATTAGGCATAAGAACTTAATCTTTAAAAAATATGGATAATGTTCATTGATGGTCTTATGATGCTGAAGACAGTAGGGTAGGAGTTATGATCAAAGGGCCTCTTAAAATTAAGATCAAGTACATGTAAAAGCACAATCTTAAAGCCTCTATTAATGAGTCAGAGTAAGGGGAATTGTTATCTAGGATTAGGGTGGTGTACCATCTACAACTAAAAATTGTATGAGTATACTTTAACTTCCAATTGGTAATGATCTAAGTGTTTGGAACCTTCAAGGCCAATAAAGAGAGTATATGAAAGTATCAAATGAAATATCTTTAAATTTACTAAACTAAAAGCTTAGATTTTTATTTAATCCCTTAAAGAGACAAATCAATGGAAAATTAATTACCTAAATGTGGAGCATAGGGAGTTTAAAAAGAAGGAATATTTTTTAAAGGCAGATTTGAACCTATATACCTAAAGTTGCCAGACTAATAGTTTAAATAACATATTAACATTTCTCAGAATGTCTAAATAAGCACTTATAATTATCTATAGTATCATATTGCCATTTTCAAAATAATACTAGCAATATCTTAAATACTAAACAAAGGTTTCAATCAACTTTTTATAACTAGGTTATCAAGGTATCATATATGATACCACAGTTGGACAATCTAGACCTACTAGAAGTTAACATATTTTTAAAAAATATTTTCTCAGACAATGGTCAAAAAGACAGTTAACACCTTACCATCTTATAAAACTTCTAAATAAGCTCATATAATTATCTATGACACCACTATTTACCCTATTCAAGGTGTAATGAGTATTTTTTTATTAATGATATAGTACAAACCTGTTGAGAATATTTTTAGTTATGTTGTACAGCTGTTAAGTGTAGTTATTACTTGTTAAATATGCTGTTAGTTCCTA
>JANIIA010479427.1:0-16523 GCA_027478495.1 Erythroxylum alaternifolium | reverse complement strand
TAGAGTATATTTATATAAATTTATATAAATATAAATCAAAGTATAAAAATAAATTATTTTAGATAATTCCTAGTCAATAATAGACAATAATGAAATGGAATATGCTGTCTTCCGATTGTTTTGTTGTACAAACTGCTGAGACTGTTGTTGAATGGTTTCTTGTATTTAATCCTATCAGAAGATAATGTTTATATTAGTAAGTGATAATTATCAATAAATTTCACATACATTTAGTTCTCTACATCAGGTCTTTGGGTTTGTTAACGCTGATGATAAAACGACATCGTTTGATTATGAATAATTTTCTTCGGTATTTTACTGACGCAAATGTGGTCCCGTTAGTATTCAAGTTGGTTATTTTTCCCGTAAGCTGTTGCCGCCTAATTTTGCGGCGGACTTTCATATTCCGTCACTATAGTATGTCGGAAAACTCGTGGGAATATTTTCCCTTCACGTTTGTCGACGAATGTTTTGGTCTATCAACTTTACCCTTCCATCACCAATTTACGACGGAATGTATTCCGTCGGTAATTTTCCGTCGATAATTTGTTATTTTCTTATAGTGGGATTCCTACTCATACTTGACATCCCAACAATCTCCCCCTCAAGTGTGAACTTCCACATTAAGTTTGGACTCCCACTTAAACAAAAGCCTTTTTTTAGCAGCTCGAGTATATGGCGTCACCAAGAGCTCTTCTATTTCATTGGTCTGCGCCCACTAAGAGTCTCCGTGCTCTTCTTCGTGAGGAAGCAACCACAGGATCTTACTGTCGTCTCTATACTCGTCCCTTGCCGAACTATCGGCTCTGATGATACCAAACTGTTGGGAATGACAGCAAAAACAGAGAAAAATACAAAGCAAAAATACAGCAAAGAGATATGATAAAAATACAGAAATCAGCAAGTCTTTTGTACTGAAGTTTGGGTCTCTACAACTACATAATAAACTGAACAAACCTGTTTTAAATAGGTACTACAAAGCAACTAATTAACTTAATAAAAGGAGAAATCTTAGGCACTAACATAAGCACTAATCGAATCCTGAAAGCAGAAAAATAGGAAACTAACCACTCACAAGTTAGTCAAAAACAACTGTTGATACAGCTGTAAAATTTGAATAACATCTAAAAAAAATCTTCTTCTATGCTCAATGTCTGTCAGGAATAGAAGGCCAGGAGTAGAGTATATGCCTCAGGAACCAAGATTGATAAGGTAAGGAGCAGTCTAGTTGGTACCTTTGTCGAATAAAATGATATAAAGAAGTCCACCCATAAAGTGGTCAAGGACCTGAACACAAATTGGTGTCTGTGATGTCTGAAGATAACCATGTATAACTGATGAAATGCCATCCTGTTCTAATGTCTTTAAGTGCCTTGTCATTTCTAATGAATTATTGTAGTTGTTATTATTGCATCTTTTGCATGCCAAATAATGTCTTTACGTGCCTTGTCATTTCTAACGTATTATTATTGTTGTTGTTGCTGCTGCAGTATCTTCTGCATGCCAAATGGTAGGAATTTTGTTAATCCTAAAGAAAAAAAAAAAGGATCCATGAACAAATTCATAGGTACGCAGAATGAATCCTGCAATGTGTGTAGTTGTAAATGTCACCTTTTTATAACCTGACATTATTCTTTGTCTCTGTTCATTAGTGTTCCAATACAAAAAAAAAAGGAAAAAAATAAGTACCAAAGGAGAATGAGTACACATAAGGACTGTAATATATTAGGTTAATCTACTAAGAAAAAGAAAGAATAAACAAAAACAAAGTTGTCCGAGATTCGCAACTCCCATCTCAAACTGGACAACCTGGCATTAGCTTGTTGAAGCATACATCGTACATGCATGTCTCCTTCTAAAGAAAAATGTTCCATTGGCGATAACATAATGTTCATCAGGAGGCCAACAGCTAAGAGGTAAATTTTCAATTTCCGTTAAGCAGACGAAACTATTGGGAAGATGATATTCTGTGTTACGTACCAAAAATGATAAACTATAACTAACAACGGCATTGTTTGGTGTCCTCTTTACAGAAGTCTTTGTTGTTACAATTTGCTAATTTTGTTTTAAATCGTCAATGAAAATGATCGAGGCCATTATGTCCCTTTGGTTTTAAGAGTACAAAATTATTAAATTATTTTAAAAATGACATCTCTATTAATTAAACGTAAAGTTACGTATTAATAAACCTTTATTCTCAGACTTGCGCCTCGGTGAAATTTTTACTGTGTTGTTGTTATAATTTATGAATTATTTTGTCTAATAAAATGGTTCATTTGTATATAAAACATTTTTGGATTCTTCACATAAAAAAAGTCAATAGGATAATTTTGTTTGTACTATTAGGTATTAAAAAAACACATAACTTTTTGTTAATGTATTATTTTAGAAGGTTAATTAAATGAATTTTTTTTTACATTTTTGGGATATAAGAAAACATTTTTATCGTTTTTATTTGTACTTTAAAAGACTCATATTGAATTACGCTGTAAGGTATAACTCTAATCTTATATACTGGATTACATGACTAAAATATGCAAATAAAATTGATATCCAGTGCTTAAATTCCTGGCCTTTGGATAAGGGTGAAGAACTGGAGATTGAAATTTTAAGGGCGGTCATCATCTTCACTGCACATTCTTCAACACATGGAGATAAAACCAAAACCTTGGATTAAGAAATCAATTAATCAACACAAAACGGGTAAAACAGTGACATACAGACCAAAAAAGTCCATATATTTAAATATGAATGGAGCGTGCAAAGCCCCCCATGGCCGATGTCATGGCTAAGTACACTGCTTAATCCGCCGACGGATATTACTTAAATCCATTATTTGTCTCAATTCCATCAACCTCTCCATGTGCCTGCACATGCCTCCCAATCCCATTCTCCCAACCATTACCCACCGTCATCAATACTTAACTAAACCAACCAGGAAGAGGAATATAACACTTACTTTAATCATACATAACAACAATTCCACGACACCACCAATTCTTCTTCGCCCTCTTCCTGTTCTTTCTCTTTCATGCGTCCTCTGTTTCAGTCATGAATTACCTGTCCAAAACTACGATATTCAAGACCACGTTGTTATTCCTGTTCGTGTGTTGTGTTCTGTCAAACGTTAACTGTGGTAACACCAACTGGGCGGCTTTGTATGCACCGGGGGCTCTGGTTGCCGGGGCTTTGTTGACTTCAGTTGTGGTGGTAGTGGCAGTGCGTGCCACCATGCTGACGTGGATCACGGTGCTAGTACTTCTAGCATTCTCAGGGAAGCGGCGGCGAGTGCTTGTTCAACACGGCAAGAAGATAACCTTCGATGTTGTCATGTATTTGATCAAAGGTCAAGCTTAGTGAGAGATGTAGATTGTTATATATAATATGTTATTTTCTGATGCATATGTACCCTATCAGAGAAAGGTCTAATGGTTGTTTAGTTTAGTTTTTTTTTTCTTTTTTAATAGTTAGGCTTCAATGTTTCTACTTATGTATAGATCAACTTTTCGGTATTTTCTTGAAATATGTATAAAATCTTTTTTCACCATGTGTTCGAATTTTGAGCAAGACGATCTGATTTTAGGTATGAATTTTTGTGAAATGGTAGTTTGGTGTGAAGAGTATATGGTTTTTCAGAAAGAAAAGGTAAACGATACAGGCCTATAATTTTATTTATTCCAAAAATTATTATTAAAAATATAATATTAAAATTTATAAAAAACTTTTAATAATTTGTTAAGCTTTTAGTAATTTATATTAACAAAAAATAATATACAACAACAATAGCAACAATCCTAAGGTTCGAGTCACGGAAACAACTTTTTTAGAAAATGCAAAAATATCTGTTGCTCGAACTCGTAACCTTTTAATCACAAAAGAGTAACTTTAATAATTGTTCCAAGGCTTGCTCTCTAACAAATAAGTAATATGAAATTAATTTTTTTAAGTAATTCAAAATAATGAAAATAATTTTATAATAACTGAAAATATATAAAAATATGTGTCTTTTATGTTTAGAGAGACTAGATATAATAAATAAATTGCAATAATTCTTATTTCTTATTAATTTCATTATTTATATTGAGTATAATATTGTGATTCCAATACCAAAAAATTGTGAAAATATGTGCCGTGGCACATTTATGTGATTCTATTTTGGACTAATATTCTATCACTATTATATGATCCATGCATTTGAAATATGAAAAAAAATAAACAGAGTTCCTCTAAATAAAGCAATTGATAAAAGTTAGGACCACAATTAAATGAACCATAACTCACAACTACCTTGACAGGGTCCTAATAAATGTGACTGAAGTTGATAGTTGGCATTTCTTATAATTCTACTAATTCAATCTCAATCATGATAAGTTGATGTAATGTTTAAACTTTAACGAGTTGTACCTTAAATTAGAAAATAAATACTCGAATCTTATATTCAAATTTGTGAGAAATTGTATCTATTTTGCTTGTCAATTTAATGGAAAATATCTTTTGTCCTAGTAAAGAAAAAATATAAATTAAATTAAATTAAAATATAATATAAACTTATATATTCAACAAATGGAAGTTAATGATGTGACAGTGTTACACAGGTCTTACGGGAGAATCATCCCCAAAAGCTAGCTTAAAGGGTGAGAGAGCCCATAAGCCTATAAACCTCACATCAGCCTCTTTTACTATCGATGTGGGACAATTAGACTGTAACATTTCACCATGCTTCGCAGCCCAAGCATTGGCAGGTTGGCTGTGCGCTTAACCTTTTCTAGCCTCGGGGGAATACTATTATACTGGTGTCACCACTCACGCACCCACGGGTTGGCTGTGGGCTAAGCCTTTTCTAACCCCAGGTGAACACTGCAATATCGGCGTCACCACTAATGAGGGGGGCACGAGAACTTGAAGGAGTGATGTTAGCTCTAATACTACAATGTTAGGTTGTAGCGTTGTGGACTGAGTGATAGGCCTAGAGTTAAGGATAGGATCACGTTTGGTATTTAAATTCTTGTGCTTATCTATTTTGATAGATAAGCTTCAGAACTTAAATAGCTGTTTTTTGGATAAAAAATAAGGTATTTAGGTGACGGTTTACTTCGAGGGAAACTAGCCTCCAATTAAAGATAGGATCTTGGATAAACTTTGCTAATTATTTTATTCATTCTTAATGTAGAAATTTATAGGACTCCAATTACAGTAGTTAACTTCCATGATTGAAGTAATGTTGCTACAAAATAGTAAGGACACAGTCTAAAGTGCTAGAAATTAGAACCGACTAAAATAATTAACTTCCCATAAATTGTGTGCATGAATAATTGGACATCCTAACTATCACCCACTACTGGATAGGTATAAAACTAACTTAAAATGAAACGTACACATGTTAATGACTCACGTGGACCACCTAGCTACTTTGCATAACATGTGTCCCTTAGTGTTACGTACATCAGCAAGACATGTAACAATTCCCTCCCTCTAAAAGAGCCCTTTGTCCTCAAGGGACTGATTAGGATATTTTAGTTTGAATTCTTCATAATCTTCCCAAGTTGCATCTACTGGAGAAAGACCACACCAATGGACCAAGGCCTCGTGTCGGTTTTTTTTCTTTCTACTATCAAGGAAGGCTTAAGGAACCAATTGTAACTCTTCAATTCTATTTTGTAGCAGTAGGACTTTAGGCTGCATAACTTCATTTGTTCCAAGCTTCTTCTTCAAATAAGTGACATGAAAAATCGGATGAATCTGAAAGGTAGCAGGCAAGTCAAGCTTATATGCCACTAGACCAATTCGCTGTAGCACCTTGAACGACCCATAAAATCTAGGTGACAGCTTGAGATTTTTCCTTAAAGAGATTGAAACTTGCTTATATGATTGAAGTCTTAAATAGACCCAGTCACCAACTGTAAACACTCTGTCCACATGATGTTGATCATAATTTTTTTCATGTGAGTTTAAGCTTTTTGTAAGCTTTGACGAACTTCTTCAAGGACTTGGTCTCTAGTTTTCAACTCTTAATCCACTACTTCACTTCTTCTAGTTCCTGGAACGTAAGAAAGCAAAGTTGAAGGAGTACGTCCGTAAACCACTTCAAATGGCGTCTTCTTGATGGAGCTGTGCCAGCTAGCATTATAGTAAAATTCTATCTATGGAAGCCATTGCACCCAATTACTTGGCTTGGAACTAGTGAAACACCTCAAATGCATCTCAACTGTGCAATTAACCACTTTCGTTTGACCATCGATTTGGGGATGATAAGATGATCTGAAATTGAAACTTGTCCCATTTAATTGAAATAGCTCCTTCCAAAACACACTAGCGAAGGTAGGATCTCAATCGCAAACAATTGACTGTGGCATATCATGCAACCTGAGTTGGAATTGGTAATGGCTGAAGTAGTCTTGCTGAATGCACCATTTCAGCTTTATGACGTTGACAAACATCACATTGCTTGATGAACTCCTTGATTTTTTATTGCATACCCTTCCAATAAAATATGGATTGAACCCTTTGCAAAGTTTTGTGAAAGCCTTCATGAGTACTAGAGTGCATCTTATAAACTATGGTGGCAGTAAGTAGAGATTCTTGTAATAAATAAATTATGTTTTTGAAAAATAGAACACCTTCCTTGAATTCCTAAGGACCCAAAAGCTCTCCATTTTGAGATAACTTAACAAGTCGTTAGAATTCAGGAAGACTTTGAACTTCATCCTTAGTAGGCTCTAACCAACTTGGTAGAGGTTGTGATATAGCACAAAATTCCCCATTCTCTCCATAACGTGATAAAGTATCGGCCACTTTAGTTTCACTTTCACACTTGTACTCAAAAACAAAGTCATATCCTTATAAGTTATTTGTGAAGCGGAAAAAATGTCAATTCGGCCAAACACAAATTGTATATCTCGGTCACATCATTTCTTAGCATGGTGTGGCAGTAGACCGAGATAAAGTAGCAGCAATGGTAAAGTGACCGAGACTGACTACTGTTAAATCTCTTCGAGGATTTCTTGACTTGACAGGATATTATCGGAAATTCATTGAAGAATATGGCAAAGTAGCTACCCCTCTCACTTCATTATTAGAAAAGGATTCTTTTTCACATAATCGGCGTTTGTGTAATTAAAGCAGGCTATGATGCAATCACCAGTCTTAGCACTTCTAGATTTCTCTAAGCCGCAATCACCAGTCTTAGCACTTCCAGATTTCTCTAAGCCCTTTATTATTGAGTGTGATGCATCAGGCAATGGCATTGGAGGAGTTTTAATGCAAGGAAAATGCCCAATAGCTTTTTTTATCCAACCCTTGCATGGAAAAAAACCATGCATTGTCAACCTATGAGAAGGAAATGCTAACTTTGGTCTTGTCGATTCAGAAGTGGCAGCCTTACTTGCTGGGTCAGAAGTTCATTGTCAGGACTGATCAGAGGAGCTTAAAGTATTTATGGGAGCAAAGGATTACCACAGTAGCGCAACAAAAGTAGCTCACAAAGTTAATGGGATATGACTTTGTTGTTGAGTACAAGTGTGGAAGTGAAAGTAAAGTGGTCGATACTTTATCATATCGTGGAGAGAACGGGGAATTTTGTGCTATATCACAACCTCTACCAAGCTAGTTAGAGCCTATTAAGGATGAAGTTTGAAGTCATCCTAAATTCCAACTACTTGTTAAGTTATATCAAGATGGAGAGCTTTTGGGTCCTTAGGAATTCAAAGAAGGTGTTCTGTTTTTCAAAAACATAATTTAGTTATTACAATAATCTCCACTTACTGCCACTATAATTCAAGAGATGCACTCTAGTACTCACGAAAGCTTTCACAAAAATTTGCAAAGGGATCAATCCATATTTTATTGGAAGGGTATGCAACAACAAATCAAGGAGTTCATCAAGCAATTTGATGTTTGTTAATGCCTTAAAGCTGAAACGGTGCATCCAATAGGACTACTCCAGCCATTACCAATTCCAACTCAAGTTTGGGCTGACATTTCCATGGATTTCATTGATGGACTGCCTCTCTCAAAAAGGAAGTCTACTATTTTTGTGGTGGTAGACCGATTATCAAAATATGCTCACTTCATTCTAATTTCTCATCCTTATACTACCAAAAGTGTAGCACAAGTGTTCTTTGATCAAATTTTCAAGTTGCATGGCATGTCGCAGTCAATTGTTTGCGATCGAGATCCTACCTTCACTAGTGTATTTTGGAAGGAGCTCTTTCAATTAAAAAAGACAAGTTTCAATTTCAGTTCATCTTATCATCTCCAAACTGATGGTTAAACGGAAGTGGTTAATCGCACAGTTGAGATGTATTTGAGGTGTTTCACTAGTTCCAGGCCAAGTAAATGGGTACAATGGCTTCCATGGACATAATTTTGCTATAATACTAGCTATCACAACTCCATTAAGAAGACACCATTTGAAATGGTCTGCGGACGTACTCCTCCAACTTTGCTTTCTTACATTCTAGGAACTACAAAAAGTGAAGCAGTGGATCAAGAGTTGAAAACTAGAGACCAAGTCCATAAAGAAGTTCGTCAAAGCTTACAAGAAGCTTAAACCTGCATGAAAAAAATTATGATCAATACCATATAGACAGAGTGTTTGAAGTTGGTGACTGGGTCTATTTAAGACTTCAACTATATAAGCAAGTTTCAGTCTCTTTACAGAAAAATCTCAAGCTGTTACCAAGATTTTATGGGCCGTTCGAGGTGCTACAGCGAATTGGTCTAATGACATATAAGCTTAACTTGCCTGCTGCCTTTCGGATTCATCCGATTTTTCTGTCTCTTGTTTGAAGAAGAAGCTTAGAACAAATGAAGTTATGCAACCTAACGTCCCACCGCTGCAAAATAGAAATGCAGAGTTACAATTAGTTCCTCAAGCCATCCTTGGTAGTAGAAAGAAAAAGAACCGACAGGAGGTCTTTGTCTATTAGCATGGTCTTTCTCCAGCAGATGCAACTTGGGAAGATTATGAAGAATTCAAATTTAGATATCCTAATCAATCCCTTAAAGACAAAGGGGCTCTTCTAGAAGGAGGGAATTGTTACATGTCTTGCTGATGTACGTAGCACTAAGGGACATATGTTATCCAAAGTAGCTAGGTGGTCTATGTGAGTCATTAACATGTTAAGTTAGTTTCATGCCTATCCAATAGTGGGTGGTAGTTAGGATGTCCACTTATCCATGTGCATAGGTCATGGGAAGTTAATTATTTTAGTTAGTTCTAATTTTTAGTACTTTAAACTGATTCGTTGCTATCTTCTTGCAACATTACTTCAATCATGGAGGTTAACTGCTGTAATTGGAGTCCTATAAATTTTTGTATTAAGAATGAATAAAATAGTCAGCAAAGATTATCCAAGATCCTATCTTTTGGGGATGTTCTCCCATAAGACCTGTAACATACAGTGGTAGACATTCTTTTGTGTATCATAGTAACTAAATCTCTTTTAGATCAATATATGTTTCCAATTATAAATCAAATAGAATGAATGACATATAATAAAAAAAAAGATAATAGATTTTGAAGTGTAAAATCTTTTAAATTTTTTAATTAACTATTCAAATTTCTTAAATTTCAATTAAGTGAACTTTTTATAATTTTAACAATTCAATTTAAAATGTTAATTTTGTTAGTATTTTATTGATTTGGCTAGCATAATCATTTTTCATAACATGTAAACTTTCGCATAAAAAATTGATAACTAATGAAGCATCTACATGACTAAGATATTTAATTCATAACACACACTTAATATTTATACCCATAACTCATTTGATTTAAAAAAACCCAACTCATCTATCTCTCATCTCCTCTACGTCTCCTCTCTGGTTAATCGTGGAGACCCATCAAAATACATTCAGAGAAAGCAAAGAACATTCTTGTGAAATTCATAGAAAGCATCTCCTTGAATTGCATGAGTAGGAAAGACATAGTAAATGAGTTATAGGTATAGGTTTTAGGTGTAAGTTATGGGTTAAGAATTTTAGTCCACATGAATAATTAGTTGGTCATTAATTTTAAACTAATTACAAAAAATTCTAAACTTCTCTAAGTTTTTGTAATTATAGTCTAAAATTTTAAAAGTAACAATAAAATGCTTAAATTTTAATTTTTAAAAAATCATCGTCAATCTTTCTGTTAACATTACTGACGAGACATACCACACCACCTATCATCTTTGTCATATGGATGACACGTGGATTTTATTTTTTACATAAGCAAAATATAAATTTAAACCCCTTTCGCCCATACCCTACTTCACATTTGTTGTCTCTAGATCCCCCCCTTATGTGGGCATGTGCTTGTCATATTCCTTCCCCCCATTTCATATTTAATTAACAAGTGATGCCCTTATGGTGAGGGAAACTTACATGGTTCTCTCTATATTTCTCACATCATACCCAAATAACCATTCTCTTAAAAGTTTGAAGTAGTGGGAAGAAAGAATTGGGCTCTTGGGTTTATTTAGATATAGGAAAAGGAGACAAGAAAGAATAATATAGACAATGGAGGCAATAATGTGATTAACAATAAGAATACATCCAAAGCAATCTGACACCACTCTCTCTACCCTACTCTCTGTTTTTCCTTACTACTCCTCTGATCTCCTCTCCTAAGTCGACCAACCTCTTTAGGTTCCAAATCTACTAAAAAAGATGAGTTGGTTAGTATATTTAGTTTGTCCGAGTCCATTAGAACATATTAACATTTTGTTCAATGGAGGTTCATTAGTGGTGGTGGGAATTTTAGGAGTTCCATTTAAAGATATGGCAATTGTAGGCACAATTTCAATGCTAGTGATAGCATTGATGGTAGGCTTAACGTGTTTAAGCAACCACCTAATAGTTTCTCCATCGAACTTGTGCCTAGTTCTCGGGTTAACTAAAAAATCTTTATATGTTTTATAGCAATTAAATTCTAATTATGAGATGTAAACTTCTTTTGTAAGCCATTTTAGAACTTATTAAAGAAAAAAGACACAAGCTTTATGATTCATATGGAAATTACAAAGTTACAAGCAATATTCACAAAAAAGGTGCAAATAATCACTGTAAAATAGCGTCTCTATATTTGAGAACTTGTTCTGCTTCATTTAAGCTTTAATACTATAGAAAGAATGGCGGAGCTTGCAAAACTTGAGGATGGTGTAATGTTGGTGGTAATAGAAGTATCCAGGAGAGGAATAACAAAAATTGAATTATTTTAATAATTTATTTTTATTTAAATTTATATTTTGTTGATGTGAAAAATAAAATTTATGTGTCAACCACATGGAAAAGATGATAAGTGACATAGTTTGCCACATCAGTGTAAAGACTAACGTCGGTCTATTTTTGTAAAAAATTAAAAGTTTAAGTATTTTATTACAAATTTTTAAAGTTCAGACTATAACTCTAGAATTTAGTAAAGTTTAAGATTTTTTGTAGTTAACCCATTAATTTTTCATATGAAACTCTACATGTTATTAACAAAAATAATTTTGTTAGCCAAATCAACAAAAAACTAATAAAACTAATATTTTAAACTGAATTATTAGGATTAAAAAGGTTAGTCACTTAATTAAAAACCTTAAAGGCTTAGGCACTTAATTAAAAAATTGAAAATTGAATTTGTTATTTCTTATGAAGTCATAATGAGTTTGTTAATCTAGCAAATAGTAAATCCCAATACTGATGTTATGATTGTTATTTTATTTGCTTAATCCTACATATTGGATTGAAGTATTCTTCTTAATGCATGTCATCAATTCTTTTATATTCTTCTTAATGCATGTCATCAATTCTTTTACTTAGTCAAGTGGTGCTTAAATTACCGATATGGGAAATCTGGCGAATAGTAAAGTAGTGAAGCCGAAGAGTATTACATGTCAATTCAAATGTAATAATCTAAGTTTTAAGTAAAATCTACATTGAATTCACTAATTTCTTACAACAAAAGTATGATTTTTTCTAATATGAATAGAATACTCAACAATATATTGTTAATACGTTCTTACGTAATTTGGTTAAAGATTCACATTTTATTTTTGTTAATCTCTATTTTTGCTGGTAAAATGGAAAACGAATTCAATTTCCACGGTTCTCAATAACTATAATTATATATCAGATAAGCTTCTTGTATAAGAAATACTAATAAATAAAATCAATGTGACAAAACACAAGCAGTTTTCTTTCCTTTAAGTTTGTGAAAGGCCTTTTATCTCTTCTTTGTTAGGATATTACTGTATTTTAATTAGGGTAATGTGTGTAAGGAAAATAAAGATATAATAGACAATAAAACTTATCAAATAGTTGTGTCGTGGTATAACCAATACCTTAGAAGCAAAATTCAACACGGTCGTGGCATATCGATGATGTTGTCTACTCCCCAAGGATAAACAACTAGATTATGAACCATTGCACTCGAGGTCAAAAATTTGAAACTTGCAAAAATACAATTGCCTTAAGAAAAAGTATTATCAGGTTAGCACATGTCTTTATCTATAAAAAGAATGTCTAGAAAAACCCAATATATAGAACCAAATCAAACATTAGAGAAGAATCCATGGGTGACGCAAAAATCATAGGGACAAGTCCAAAAAATTTTTAAACATTTCTAGAGAGCATTTGCAATGTTCAAAAACTTAAAGAAATAGAAACATGTAAAGACTTAGTCAAAGAACAACTCTCTAGTGAAAAAATAAACAAATTTGACAAAAAAAGGATTAGAAATAGCCTAACCCAAATCAATGACCTGCACTAGCATCGCTTCCAGCCTTGACTGACTAAGCAAGCAGATAAAAGATAGCCTAGGTCCTGCCTCTTACCAAAATATTAAGGGACAAGCTACTCAAACCTTGACAAACACTCGTTTCAACATAAAGAATAAAAAAATGTTTATGCCCATCGATGGATGACAAGAACACAACACGTTTGGTTAAAGAAGTAAAGGGTGCTATTTATCCAATAATCCCCTTCTAAATGGCTCACTAACTCTAAATTTTATAGGTAAAGGAAGGGTTATATACTTAAGCATCAATTTCTTTCGATTCAATTAATGCATAGTGATGTGAGGTAATAACTTAGTTAATAAAGTAAATTTCTCTTGAACTTTATTGATTTAGGATGAGACCCTCACAATATATATTGTAACCTTAATTTCTACAAATTTTATAATAAAAAGAAGATAAATCACAACAAGCACTTTTTATAGACACGCATATACCTTGACTTCTCATGAGTGCTCTAGAAAGACAATATAAGTCTTTCATAGAAGGCCACCCCACCATCATATTTAAGTAGATGGTTTCTCTAAGTTTATCACCCTACAGATTGCCCATTAAAGGTTATGAAACTATTAAGAGTCAATATGGCTTAATATGTGAAAATCATATCCATCTTGTCTATCATATTAGGACCATCATAAATCAGGCGATGAATCCATCAAGTTCATCTCTCTAGGACCACCTAAATAACAGGGTTATACATTCATTAAGAGCTTGAGGCTCAGCTTATGTCAAACATGACTACAACCCATTAGGATGGAAATGTTGTGCATATTATGGACTCATATGCCTTTTTTTTTTACCATAATATGGTATCTAACATACCTCAATCCACGGGCTTGATCCTCATCCCCTTTGATGATTTAAGATCTACTTTCCTTATTAATCCTTTACTGAGAGGGTCTAACAAGTTTCTCTCAAATCTCACATATTTTAAAGAAAGTACTCCATTTTTATGAGTTGTTTTACTGCATTATGTCTAATGCCAATGTGTCTTCTTTTGCAATTGTACACATTATTTTTCACTATACCAGTGGCTGTTTGTGAATCATAATGAATCAAAATTGATACACTTGGGGTTTCCCCAAAATAGCATATCTGCTAAGAAGTTCCTCAATCATTCAACTTCTTGACTTGCCAACTTAAGAGCAATGAATTCATATTCCATAGTGGAGTGTGCTATACATATTTCTTTCATTGATTTCTATTATACAGCACCTCCACCTAAGGTAAAGACTTAACCATTAGTAGAGCTAACTATATTATTGTTAGATACCTAATTTACATTACAAAATCCTCTAACATAATAAATTTACTAAAATGCAAACAGCAATTCATGATACCTTTGAGATGTTTTAACAAACAATAAATTGCATTCCAATGCTCACTACTCAAGTTATAAGTATAACAACCCAATCTACTAATAGCATAAGTTATGTCAGGTCTAGTATAATTCATGAGGAATAAATCACTTATTATAATTTTAGTATACTTTGCTTATGAATAGTAGAACTTTTGTTCTTCTTAAGAGATACATTACAATCTTAGGGAGTTCTCACAGTCACAACATCAAAGCAACCGAACAGTTTCAACATTTTTTCAATATAATGGGATTGACATAAAGAGAAGCTATTTTCAGTTTTCTCATTTTAATACCAAGAATTACATCAGTTTCTCCTAAATCTATCATATCAAAATGAGAAGAAAAAATATTTTGGTCTCACTGATCACATCCACATTGGTACAAAAAATGAGTACATTATCAACATGAAGGCATATAATCACACAATTTGATCGAATCATTTTTGTATAAACCTAGGAATAAGATGCATTCACAATTAACCATTGCTTACTAAGGTTCAATCAAACATCTCATATCATTGTTTAGGAACTTGTTTAAGTCCTTAAAAGGACTTTCTAAGCTTCCATACCTTATTCTCCTAACGAGGAACCACATAACTCTCAGCTTGTTCCATATATATTTTTTCCTTTAAGTCACCATTAAGAAATGTAGTCTTCACATACATTCGATTTACTAGTAGGCCATAAATTACAGTAAGAGCAACTAGAGTTCTAATAGTAGTAATTTTGGTTATAGGAGAGTAGGTTTTAAAATAGTTAATGCCTTTCTTTTGTTTATAACTTATAACCACCATTTTGACTTTAATTTTTTCTATAGATCCATCAGGCCTTATTTTCTTTCTAAAGATGCATTTGCGTCTAATAAGTTTACAGCCTTTAGGCAAATTAACTAATTTCAAAGTACAGTTTTTCATTATTGAATCAAGTTCACTTTTGATGGCTTCTTTCCAAAAACTAGCATTTATGGAAGTCACAGCCTCTTTTTATGCCTTAGGATCTCCTTTAATTAGAAAGACATAAACAATGTCCTCATTTATTCTATTAAGATCATAATTTCCAACTAAAAATTACTAACAAAATTTAGTCCAAAATTTCTTTTAATTCTTCACCTTTTTCTTTTCTTAGGTTCATTTACATATTCATTTGAAATAGAAGTAGAAGCAGGCAAAGGCGAAGACAAAGGCACATAAACAACATTAGAAGGACCAACAATATTACTAACATTAATTTTCTTTAACAGAAAGACATGTTCAATAAAATATGCATCTCTAGATTCACAAATAGAATTATCTCTCATTGAAATAAATCTATATGTAGCACTATTATAAGCATAACCAATAAACACATAATTAAAGGTCTTGGGCCCAGTATTTTTCTTTCTAAAATCTGGTAAGTCAACATTAGCTACACACCTCCACACTTTTAAGTAAGTAAAGTTAGGAACAAATCCTTTTTATAGCTCATAAAGGGTTTTAACTAATTCTTTATGAGCAATTATATTAAGAATATAGCACGCTGAAATTACAGCTTCCCCCTACATATTGTAAGATGTACTAGAACTCAATAACATAACATTTGTCATTTCCTTAAGTGTTCAATTTTTTCTCTCAGCTAAGTCATTTTGTTGGAGTGCATAAGAGGCATTAGATTTATGCATTATACCATGTTTTCACAAAAATTTGTTAAAATTAGAACTATATTCTCAACCATTATTAGACCTAATTTTATAGATTTTCTTATGTAATTGGTTTTCTACTTCTGCTTTGTATTTTAAGAACATCTTTTTGGCCTCATCTTTAGATCTTAGAAGCTAAACCTTGGTGTATCTCGAATAATAATTAATAAAGGTTAGATAGTTTTTTACCCTTTTTACTAATAAAGTTTTTAAAATTAGTCAAACCTATATGAATCAACTCAAGCAACTCAGTGCTTCTAGCTATTACATGTTTAAACTTTTTTTTAACAAACTTTGCTTCTACACATATAAAGCACTTAAAGAATTCATCATCCACAACATTTATCAAATGCACGTTTTAAAATCTCTTAATAGAAGCAGCATTAACATCCTAGCCTACTACTGGAACCCTTCCTCGGGCGGGTCACGGGCCCGACGTCCTACGTGACATCTGGACACACTTCCCCCGAGGGAGGGATTCCCCACCAGTGAAACTTAAAATGAATAAATTCATTTAATTTACCTCCGTACAAAATTGAGATAAATCATAAAAAAAATTCAATAAGTGTTGACCCCAGGAAAAATGCGTGGTGGGATCGTAAAATAAGCATATACATTAAAATAAGACAGTCAAGAACAAAAATTTCTGAAAAATATTTAATACTCAATTTAATAGATAATAAAGATTTAATTAAAATAGCTAACAAAGAATTTCATATGATTTA
>JANIIA010479339.1:0-16533 GCA_027478495.1 Erythroxylum alaternifolium | reverse complement strand
AAAAAAAAAATAACCACGACTCTAGAGTCTCATATGCATCTGCATTTGTATATTTATGATTATGAAATATATGCTTGTGAAATCTTTTTTGAACTTGTGATGTTAAAGTGATATGCCATGATAATGTGATTGATTGGGTTATACAAGTTTTGAAATAATGTATGTGATGTGTTTGACATTCATTATGTCTTATTGTGATGGAAAATGTCGTGAATTTGGTTGGTTGTATGATATTTGTGTGTGTGCCTGGAGTGAGATCATTAATGATGGTTCGCTCATTGAGTTCACAAAACTCAACCAAATTGCAATTTTGATATTTTTAGGTACGAGACGGGAGACCTAGATTTCTAAGATCTTCTAGAATAACATTTTGGATTAAGATATGGCTCAAAGGTCTGTCAGCTAACATTTGAGGAGTTGTATTTGTTTTTAATTAGTTTACATATATTATGTAGAACTTGTGTATAAAGGTTGTAAATATTGGTTTTAATGTCTACTATGTAAACCATTATGAATGAAATGAAGAGATGAGGTTTTTAAGTATTGTGTTTTCTTTATGATGCCATTTAAGAGATGAGGTTTGATCCAGCATGCCCTTGTCATAGGATATGTACTATCCTCTAGATGTTTGGGTATATACTCTATGGTAGTGGGATACGGCACATTAATAATTTTTTGGTCCCTCATACTTTGTAACTATTCCTAAGTACATTTTCATGAAAATTCGAGCTTATTACAAGTCCGGTAGATGTTTTAACACATATTTTTTTAAAACCTGGACTTAGTCTTTTACTCAAAGGTAAACATTTGTGATGAATGTTGATCTAGTTACTTAACTAAGTTATTTTATTAAACAAATTGGTTGAAACGTCATTATAGTCTTTTTACGCAAAGACACACATTTGTGATGCATGTCGATCCGGTTACTAATCTACATCACATTTTCAACTAGCTACTAGCTCTATTCATAACCTGAAGGTCAGCGGAATAGTGATTTACTAACAAAACATAATTTTTTTATTGCCTACCTTGTTGCTTTTGGCTATTCATTTTCATGAAAAATACTAGTAAAGCTACTTAACCTAAAAGACCTCAAATTATAAAAGAATGTGACAATCTAGAGGGTGTTAAATTTACACTAAGTCTTAATTAGGCTGTATATTGAGCCAAAGGCTCCTAATTCACTAATTTCGCAGGCAAATGATCGCTCAAAACCTAATAGACTATGTCCAAAATTAAATAAATTTCACTCAATCTAAGTCATTGACACATTCACACACTTAACACAATGTAACATAATACTATCATACAGTATGCAAAATCACATTGAAAATAAAACACACAATCCCCTCCCCACACTTAAATAACACATTGTCCTCAATATGAGAAGGAAGCACACAAACACATGAACGAAGGGTAAAGAAAAAAATTAAAGTAACAAAGAACAAACAAAATTAACAATAAAAATGAAAAAAAAAATACAAACTGAAACAAAATAGAACTGGAGGCTAATTTGGGAAAAAAGAAAAAAATGAATGGAAAAATTGGGTTAGATATAAATCCTATGGAGATGGAGGTGGTGGTGATGCTGGTGTGGAAACCAAATCCACTTGACATCGATAGTGTTTCCCTATCTTATAAGTGATTCAAGAGAGCAAAAGAATTAGCACTCCAAACCGTTCCAAATCATTCAAGACTTATTTAAGAATTTAAAACAAACCTAACTACACAATAATTTAAATCTACTACTAAACGTGTTAATTTATGGTCATTAGCTTGACCTTCATCCTGTAACACTCAACCAGGATCAATTATGAACAGTTTGCTTCCCTTTTCGTTTAACATCAATTTTGTAGCATGTGAGTAAGCTATAAATTGCAAAATGATCAGAAGGACAATATTGATAAAGTTAAGAAAACCAATAAAGCTCAGTAATGTCCTTTTTTCGAGTGAACTATCAAAAAAAACAAGGAATAACAAAACTCTCTAAATCTTCCATAGAATCCAGCAGTTTTCTCGGTAAGAGGATAAGTTGTTTTCTACTTTGGTCTTCCTCGTTTTCCCTCATCTCCTCTTCTTCATTAGCTTTTTGAATAGATACTTCCATAGCTTCTTCAAACTTGGTGTCCGTTGTCATCTATTCTTCACCCTCACATTCATAAGAAGATTCAAATACATCAATGATCCTGAATGAGCTATTAACCTTCAGATTCTTAAATACATCATTCATGTTGAATGTCTCTTCAACATCATTAATCTAAAGGGTAGGGTTTTTTGCATGGACATCTATCCTAGATTTGTCGATGCTCAAACATGGTGTACTAAGATCTGGCAGATAGTATAAGGGGCTTCCATCCTCTCCTTCATCCTTTTTCTTGAGTTCTTAGTCTTTTATAAGGTCGAGATTAGCCTGATTTCTCGATTTTTCTTCTAGCTCTACCCCATTCCTTAGTGTGATAGCCTGACATGGCTCTATTGAATTTACTTTTATGCTACGCAGACAGTTTTCCACACTTTACATACAAAATTCCCTAGAAAGCTAGCCTATTCGAACCTCTAAATTGTGAATAGAGGATGCATGATCTTCTGTTACTTGTTCAAACTTCTTTTCCAATCTCTTCTGGTTCTCTTCCATATCCGTGAGCTTATCCGCGATTTTGTCCATCTTGGAATCCCATGAACTAGATTCATCATATTGAAATTCAACTAGGTCTTGATGTCCTCAATGATTCCCTACATTGTTTGACCAATAGAATTCGGGGTGTTCTGCCACCACGGAGTGTACAAGTCCATATAAGGATGATGATTTTCTTAATCAAATTGGGGTTCATTGAATTTGACAAACACCCCTTGCTCCCTATAATATCTATCTTCCATCATTGTTCTTTCCATTTCTTTTTGCAATCTAGCTCTTCAGATGTCTCATTTTTTATTCTAAGATGTCTTGATGCGTCTCTACTTTATGCCCAATTTTTTTAAAAAAACAAAAGTTTGTGGAAAGCATTAGATTAAAGAACTAAACTATCGCCTTCCCCCAAAATGGCGCCAAAAACTTGTTCGCTCAAGGTTATAGGCACTAAGTTTTACTAATTATAACCTTAGTAATTACCGCAAGTGCACAGGTCGTTCGCATAATATCAAAGGTGTCCATCACACGAGGAAGGGAACTATTCCTAAAATCTAAAGGCAGTTAAGCTCACAATTAACCTAATTAAACAACTAATGCAGAATTTAAATCAATCAATAATCAATATGAGAAATTAAAGTGCTAGAGAGTAAACAAAATAGCAAAATCACAACCCAACCCAAAATTGACCTAAAAATTACCAAGGGAGAGAAAGGGGATTTTAATTCGAAACTAAGAAAACTTAACCAATTATACAATTATTGAATTAACGGGTCTAAGTAGTCCTAGGGTGAATTACTCTCTCTCGAATTATAATTCTTAACCCTGATTAGTAATCCCTAATTCAAATTATGGGAATTGCGATCTCTTAATCTATAATTGGTCCAAAACCTAAATTAGTTCTGAAATTGCCTGTTAACCTACTGAGAATCTATGCTCGATCTCTCATTATACGACTCTACCAGTTTGACTTAATTATCTACCTATCGATTAACCTAACTCTCATTAGCCCAAATCGATGATTTTTACTTAGCTCACCCTCTCAGTTTGTTGCTGAATTATTAAGAACAGAATTGAAATCACAATCAACTCAATAAGAAAACACAATCAAATAAATTTTATTAATCTCAAGAGTCAAAATCTAAAAGTGAGTATAAACGTAAACTCAACATTCACACAACAAATCTCAACACCTATTTCAATTCTATACATAAATAAAACTGAAATAATTGGAAATACTATCGGGAACAGAATGTTAAAGTAGCGACAGCAGGAAACCACTTTTTTGGGAAGTACTTTGAATCTAGCACGTCTTCGTGTATCTCTTCCTTCATCTCCTTTCTCAATCTCTTGATCTCTCTCTAGGTCTCTCTTGGATTTGACAAAATTTTGCTCTTTTGGTATGACTCTCTTCACTCTTTAATGACTATTGGCTGTTGTCTTGTAGTGTGTTATTTATTCTGTAACAGCCCTAGGTCACACTTAAGGTTAAAACGGTCCAAAAAATCACTTAAAATTTGAGTTTTCGTGTCAGCCCGATGTTGGGCATGATTATGGCCCTACCTACCACGGTCCTGGCTGGTGATTTATCCTTTCTGTCACGATTGTTGCCTGAAGTGCACGATCGTGGCCTGAATTGACGCTCCCTATAATGATCGTGGCCCCTAGTGCATAATTGTAGCCTGGTTGCTTCTGGCTCTTCCTTTTCTATCACAATCGTGGCTATTGTGAACGATCGTGGCCTATGTCTTTTAACCTGAAACTCTTCAAATCTTCATCGTTCTTCCCTGTTTACCCTACAACACTGACACACACATCAAGGTACCTTAAAATATCACAATTAAGCTTAAAGATTCATACTGACCCATAAAAGACACATAAACTTACAAACTAACATAATTAACACTTAAACACACACTTAACTCTCAATTTAATGATAAATACTTACTAGATTACACCCTAAAACATCATTCAAAATGTAGCTATTGGGAGAGTCTGCTTGTCTCCCAAATAGGCATACTTTAGATGTGTAAGGAGTGGCTTTAATTCCAATTCTGGTGCCTGTACAACGAAAGGTAACAACTTTAGTAAGCTTCAGGTAGTTGTATAGAATACCTTTTTAAAGAGCTTTTTAACGAATCCAAGGTGACTGTCATTTCTATAAGCTCTTCTCCCATCTCAATGTGAGTGTTAGCTTCTACTTGCATATCTTCAGTTAAACCAATTTCCAAATGATCCTTGCAACTTAATTTAAACAATTCCTGCACCAAAGGATCAATCACATCAACAGAAAAAACACAATGATCATTAGGAAGATATTTCATTTCATCAAAAATATTGAAATGAAACACTTCCCTATCAAACTCCATTAAGAGGATGCCCTTACAAACATCTATCTTAGTTTGAGCCGTATTAAGAAACGGTGTCCCCAACAAGATAGCTATCAAATTGCTCGAGGTGTCATCATTCATATCCATAACATAAAAACATCCTCAACCACACCATCAGGATAAGCATTAGTTCGGTCAGTCAATTGTATGATTACACTCGTTTCTTTTAAAAGGCCTAAATTTAAAGAAGTATAAATAGAATGAGGCATCACATTAGTAGAAGCACCAAAATTCGTCATAGCTCAATTAATCATAGTATTACCAATTTTGTAAGGAATGGTAAACATACTTGGATCCTGACATTTTGGAGGCATCTTCTTTTTAAATACCGCCGACATATTGTTACCTATCATCACTTTCTCATCACCCCTCAGTTTCCTCTTATGTGTACATAGTTCTTTGAGGAATTAAGCATACCTTGGTACTTGCTTGATTGCCTCGAGTAAAGGTTTGTTGACTTCAACCTTTCAGAAAGTCTCTAATATCTCTTTATCTTTCTCCTCCTTGTTTTGTCTTGTCAATCTGCTAGGAAAAGCTGGAGGGTTAATTTTAATAATATTGGGACTTTCAAAATTGACCTTCATACTCGATGACTAATTATTTTCCTTTCCTAATTCCTTCTTGATCTCTTCCTCGATAGCAATCCTTGATGGAGTTCTCTTGGGACCATCAATCTCCTTTCTACCCTTCGAGGTTATAGCACTGACATTCTTCGGGTTTACCTCAGGTTGGGATAGCAATTTTCCTCCACTTTGTGATTCTAGTCTATTTAGTCTCACTGCCATCTGACCCATTTGATTTTCCAAATTTTGTGTCCTTGCTTTTGAGTCCTGTCAAATTTGTTATACACCTTACTGAAATAGCTATTGCATGTTCTGTTGAAATTGTTGCATATCCTATTGCAATTACAGATTGTTAACAGCAATATTATTAACAAGATCTTCTAAAGATGTACCTAAACTGGAAGAAGAAGCTCCATATATTCCTTGTTTCCTTCGTTGAAATCCTTGTGCTCCTTGTGGTTGATTTTGGAAGAAATGTTACTATTAGTTTCCTCCATAACTCAAGTTGGGGTGATCCCTCCAACCTGGATTATACGTCTGTGAGTACGGGTTGTATTCGTTCGGGAAGTTTCCTCCTGCTGCATTCATGTACTCCATACTTCCTTTTTGTAATGTCAGACACTCATTAGTTGGGTGGCTTGTGTTTGAACATATTCCGCATACTTTCACCTGTGCCTATCCCACTGTAATCTGTCTCACAAAAGATGTTAGTTCATTTACATGATGTTCAATGGATGAAGTGCTTACCTCGTTTACTCTTCAAACATCGTTATGAGTGCCGAATTGGTAGGTGTTAACAGTCATCCACTCAAATAATATCTTGGCTTTAATGGGAGTCTTCTCGTAAAGTGCCCTACTACTCGCTGCATCAAATAAACTCCTCTCCATCGATAACAATCCTTTATATAAATATTAGATGAGAAGTTGCTCTGGTATGTTGTGATGCAGATGACTGGCAGATAACTTCTTGAACCACTCCCAATACTTGTAAAGAGATTCTCCAATATGTTGCTTGATGTCACATATCTCCTTCCAAATACTTGTTGTCTTTGAGGCTAAAAAATATTCCTCTAAAAATAGTCTCTTCATCTCCAACCAAGCATTTATGCTCCCTACTGGTAAATCAAACAACCAATCTTTTGTTACATCTTTGAGTGAGAACGGAAAGGCTCTCATCATTATCTACTCGTTCGTCACCCCAGGAGGCTTCATCCTCAAATAAACCACATCGAGCTCCTTGAGATGCTTCTTTGCATCCTCATCTGCAAAACCAGAAAAATTGGGTAATAAATGAATTAATCCAGATTTTAACTCAAAGGTAACATGTTCAGAAAAATTAGGAAATGTAATGCATAGAAGTCTTTGGGTTAAGTCTGGTGCAGCCAATTCTCTCAACATTCTCAGATTTGCTATAATTGCTTCATATTTAGGTTTTGGGTCTCCTGTTGAAGATGGTTTTGCTTCTTTTCTTAATCTCCTTAGTGTTCTATCGATCTCTGGATCAAGTTGCTCAATTTCTCTATGAGGAAATCTGGTCACTACCATACACCAACACTTACAAACTTTTAAAACTTAATAAATAATCAAAAAGAAACAAATATATTCACAAAACATCAACTAAAATAAAATAAGAAAATTGAACTACCATAGTTCTTAACAGCGGCACCAAAACTTGACAGCGCGTGCCGAGTGCACTGTAAAATTTACCTGACTCTGTACACTAAAATTTGTAGTTATGGTGACTCAGAATCTAATCCACAAGGAATGTTCAATTAATTTTTGTAACGAAATTAATTGATGCAAGGAAAATATAAAAAGGGGGTTTTGGATTTTTAAGCAATTTAGAAATTAAAGAAAAAATACTATCAAAACAAATTAAAACAAGCAATCGAAAATGAGAAAAGTTCTTAATATAAGTAAGGTCTGGTTCTAGGGTCAATCCCAACCTAAACATGATTAAGCATATTCCATCATCCTAACGTCTTTACAACTCTCTTCAGACTGTTGATCTGAGACTAATAGAATGCTCTACTAATCTTGGTTTTCTCTTAGGTTGTGTTTAATCAAGATACGATCATTAATTAAACTTAACTACCGAATAACCTAGGATATGATCTTTAGATTCAATTTGGCAGTCGTATTATGAATTGGAAAATGATCAATATAGGCAGTAACCTCACACGCTCAGGTTATCACCTAGGTTTTGTTGTTCCTAACGATTAACGATCATTAGATACTACTCTTAAACATCAAAAGTAGCAATTACGGATTACATTCAATGTTTTAGCAATAGGTTCGAAATAAAACAATCAAAATAACATATTAAGATCATTTATCTGAAAACCTAATCCAATCAAAACCAAAAACACAATAATACGAAAAAGAAATAACAACCTTAAAGTGATAAAAATAGCTTAACTGTGAGTTGACATCAATATTCTCATTGAACCAGCATCAAGAAGCTAGCCTTTCATTTCCATCTTCAAGCTTTAATAATCAACCTTAATAGCCTCCATTTATGTAAAAAGATTGAATAAAGAATGACCATTGAAATTTCCTTTCACAAGACTTTCTACTTTTCTCTATAGCAACCTTTCTTTTGTTCCTATTGCCACTCTTTGTCACTATAGCTTAATGGGACAATTTAATGTTGGAGTTTTTAGTTCATTATCACTATTCACATATCTCCTTCTTCTCTGCCGTAAGCTTTGTCTCCCCTTCTTCACGCATACAGCTCTCTTGGTCTTTCCCTTATTCTTCACGCACTTTCTTCCTTTCTTTTTAAGCTCCCATGCTATTTCTAGCTCTCTATTTCATGCCAATATTTGTTTCTTTTCTCTTCTTTCTCCAGTCCTAGCTACGTTGAAACTCAAATGAAATAGCTCCACTCACGTTTCTTCACTCTAGTTTCGGTTCTCCCTTTTTCCAGCCTCTCCAGCCAACTATTCACTCCTCTTATTATCATAAAAACTATCTTAAGAAAAACCGTGGGAGATGAGGCTTCACCAAAGAGACAATAAATTTTTCCAGCTGCTTCACTTGCCTCAAAATCGAAGAGAAAATAGAATTTTCTAGCTGCTCCACTTGCTTCAAAACCGAAGAGACAATAGTGAAGTAGCTCCCTCCATTTTTTTCACAATCAATTTTGTTTTTACTCTCACCAGCTCTCCCTGCTGACTCTTCCACACTCCTCTTCCTATCTCTTTTGTCACCAGCCCCCCTCTCTTCTTTCAGCTAGGTTTTTTTTACCAATAATAACTATGTTGGACAGATGTAGCGCGGTAGCTCCTCCATCTGTCCCAAAAAGAAAACACATTTCTTTAATCTGAAATGTTGGTTAAAATGTAGCAAAATGGACAGCTAGCTTTCTCTGCTCCTCTTCACTCTTAACCGAACCACTACACACCTAGAACAACCCTCCTTTTGGCTCTTTCAGTTATTCCATTTCTAGCATCCTTTTGTCTCACATAACATGTCTTCTTTATACTTTTCATGGCTATGAAATTTTCTAATGGTAGTGAGTTATGTTGACAACATTTTCTTCATGCTCCAAGAATCAATAGAGTATGGAAGTAGAGAAGATGGCTTTAATGGACATACTCATTTTAGCTATTTTACTTTCGAAATGTATCTAAAATCAAATATAAGCTAAAATAAGTATCCTAAGCATTTCTAAGGCATTAATCACTAAGTGTAGAAGATAAAATAGATCAACATTTAAACACATATCAGCTACTATGATAT
The DNA here is from genome assembly GCA_027478495.1 of Erythroxylum alaternifolium. Lineage (NCBI taxonomy): Eukaryota > Viridiplantae > Streptophyta > Magnoliopsida > Malpighiales > Erythroxylaceae > Erythroxylum > Erythroxylum alaternifolium. The sequence continues at coordinate 7,210 of JANIIA010479339.1, read as the reverse complement.
GCATCCTGATACTACAAAGATGTATAAAATGCTGAAGCAGCATTTCTAGTGGCCAGGGATGAAGAAGCAAGTAGCTGACTATATAGCTAAGTGTTTAATTTGCTAGCAGATTAAGGCTGAGCATCAAGCTCCAGTTGGGAAGCTACATTCATTACCTATTCTGGAGTAAAAATGGGAACGAATTACAGTGGATTTCGTATGAGTTGTGGTGGATAGATTGACAAAGTCAGATCATTTCATACCAGTGAGAGAGAATAACTCACTAGAGCAATTAACTCGGAGGTATGTGAATGAAGTATTGAGTTTGCATGGAGTTCCATTGTCTATGGTATCAGACAGGGATCTTAGATTTACCTTGAGATTCTGAAAGAGTTTACAGTCAGCTAAGGGTACAAAGTGAAACTTCAATACTGCATTTCATCCTCAAATAGATGGACAGAGTGAAAGGACAATCAAGACTATTGAGGATATGCTCAGGGTATGTGTATTGGAGTTTTAAGGAGCATAGGATCAGTATATAGCCTTAATTGAATTTGCTTACAATAACCACTATCATAGTAGTATTAGAATGGCATCGTATGAGGCATTGTATGGTAAAAAAGTCGTTCTCCTCTGTATTGGGATGAAGAGGGTATGAGAATGGTAGAAGGCCCATACCTGATACAAGATACTGTCGATAAAGTGAAAATGATCCGTAGTAAAATTAAAGCAGCTCAAGATAGATAGAAGAGCTATGTGGATTAACACTAAAGGGATATGGAATACATAGTAGGAGATAAAGTGTTTCTGAGAGTATCGCCTTGGCGAGGAGTGCTGAGGTTCGGTAAAAAGGGTAAGCTAAGATATATTGGTCCTTATAAGATCACTAAGAGGAATGGACCATTGGCATACAAGTTGGCCTTACCAAATGAAATTCCTCAGATACACAATGTGTTCCATGTGAGTATGCTTAGGTGGTATCGATCTGATCTGATGCTTGTGCTACCGGCTCAGGAGGATGAAATAGCGAGTAATCTAAGTTATATTAAGGAGTCAGTTAAGATAGTGGGACATCAAACGAGATAGCTAAGAAACTGAGCAATTCCATTAGTGAAAGTCCTTTGGAAGAATCACTCGAGTGAGGAAGCAACTTGGGAAACGAAGAAGCACGTGAGGAAACATTATCCCCACCTATTCAATGAATCAGGTAAGAATTTCGAGAAAGAAATTTCTTAAAGAGGAGAGAATTATAACATCCCGTTTTTCAATGTTAAGGGTTAGAACCCTATAATACTATTTATGAGAGGCATTACAAAGAAATTAGGAATTGCATTTTATGCTTATACATGATTTAGTTTTGATTGTTGCACATATTACAAAGAATGTACATGCACTCATTTGACATTTTTGGGTATAATTGATTTATAAATGTGGTTATATTGTGAATTATCGATTAATTTTCTTAAAAATTGATTTGGTTAGTATAAGTAATGACTTAGAATTCTTAGTGAAATTTGAGAAATTTGTGAAATTTTGAGTATTTTCGAGACTAGGAAAAATGCCAAATGGCAAGACAATTAGTTTATAGTAATAAAAATAAGTATCGAATGGTAGTAGAAATTTTAATAGATCACTTTAGGATTTAATGACAAGTGTCATAAAAATTGGAGACAAATGGAGTGGTTATTAAGGAGGACCAAGTGAGACCCATAAAAAATGGACATATGGCAAGTGACAAGTGTCACTTATGATGTCTTAACCTACGATATTTATCATTAATGAAAGACCATTGAATTGTTTGATCTCTTGTTTTCTTCTTCCCTTTGTGATTCTCTTCAACTTCTTCATTCTTCTTCTTCTCCATTAAGGATATCCATTTTACCTCACAACCTTGTGCTTGATCTTACCTTTCATTTGCTACTCCCACATTTTTGTCTTCTTCATTTGTCACTAAAGACCTAACCTTTCCACCTTTGAATGATGATGATTGTATAATGTTGGGAAGTTAGGGATTCTTGATGATTTTGAAGAGCTTGGAGTTTTATCAAGTAAGTTATGCTTTGGTCTTTATGGGTAGTTGCAAATGAATCAAATATGATGAACAAATTGAGATTGATGATCATGATCATGAAGATATATATATATATATATATATATATATATGCTTTAACATAGATGTAAAAATATGTTATGTTTTAGTGCATTAATGATATTCATGGGTTATTTAAAAGAAAACATTTATAATGATCATTTGAGATAGACTTATAGTGTAAATGATGTGGTAAAATGATCAATTATGTTGGTGACTAAATGGAAATCTTTATGTCTCATTTTCGTGTATTGGAAGAGTGTGACGAAATTGTTGAATAAATGCATATGATGTGTTTTTATTTTGAGGTTATGGAAACCATTAGTTATAGCCCATTATTTGACGAAATATGTAACATCCCGTTTTCAAAGTAAGTGTTAGAACCCTAGATTTCTGTAAATGAGAAATAGCAATGAGAGAAAAAAAATTGCATTTCATATTCATGCATAATATTAGCATGCACATACATATGATTGTTGAAAATTGCACACATTACAGCGATGATTCATACACTCATTTGACATTTTTTGGGTATAAATGATTTTTATTAAAGTAATTATAATGTGAATAGTGAATATATGTCTTGAAAATTGATCTAGTGAATTAAATTATTGATTTAGAATTTTTGGTAAATTTTGAGAATTTTCTAAAATTTTGGGTAATATCTAGACTAAGAAAAATTTCAAGTAGCAAGATAAATGATAAATATTATTAGAAATAAGAGTCAAATGGTAGTGAAAATTTTGATAAGTGACATTAGGATTTAATGACAACTTTCATTGAAAATTGGGAGACAATTGTATGAGCAATTGATTGACAAATGGACTAGTTATTAAAAATACTATTTGGGGATCATAAGGTAGTGACATGTGGCAAGTGACAAGTGTCACTTGCCATGCCACACACCTCACACTCTCGTAACTTACTCTTGCAAGACTATCTCTATTTTTTTGTCTTTCATTTGGATAAATCACGCTTTCTTCTTCTCTCTACATTTGTTCTTTATCTTCTTCATTTTTCTCTTCTTCCATCCCTATACGACACTCTCTTTTCTCCAACCTTCAACATTAAGTTTTGTTATTATTATTTCACCTTATCACTCTAAGATCTTTGTTGTCTTCTTCTTATTGTCATTAAAACACCTAACCCATTCTTCCATGAAAGATGATCGTGTGATGTTTTAAAGAGCTAGGGTTTACTTGGTTGAAGAAGGAGCTTGGAGTCTTATCAAGTAAGTTATACTTTGATATTCATAGGTGTTTGAATGAATTAAATAGGGTGATTATTTTGAGATTTACTGACTATGAGAATGGTGTTGAATATATATGTGTAATGTGGATGAATAATGGACATACCTATATCTTGCTTTTGTGTTTATGATGAGTAATAGAATATGGAATGTTATAATATTGGATTGATAAAGTAAATGGTGAATGAGAGTGTGCAAAAATGTAGATGAATGGGTGATGAACACATGCTAAAGTGTGGTTCATGAAATGAGCATACAATTGTCTTGCTTTTACATATATGATGATCAATATTTCATAAGTTGTTGTAGAAATGAGTTTGAAATAAAAAGATCATTAAAAATGGTGTAGGAAAAAGTGCAGAAAATTTGATAGATAATAGGTTTTATGTTCTATTTTCTTAGTGTATTAATGTGGATCTCTTTGGGTGTTTTGGAGATGAACTAAAATGAGTCTAAAACTAAAGAAAGGGAGTAATGTGGTGTCTTGAAATGGGAAGAATTAAGGTGATAGTTAGAGATGAAATGAAAGTGGAAATGAAGTTGAACATGTGCAGAAAGTTGATAATGAATGTATCTATGTATATGTTCTATTTTTAGTGTTCATGATCAATCATGGACTATGATTTATTTATGGATGATATTGAGCTGAAATTAAGTTAAGAATGATGGGAAAATGATGAGTAATTAAACTAGAAATGAGAGACCAAGCATAAGGTGTTGAATGTAGTAAGTAAAGAGTTACAAATATAGAAAATACGGATGCAAATGGATGGATTTTGGGGCAAGAGGCATAAATTTTCTTGCGGATGTCGGATTGAGATCATTCACATATGCATTCAAAGAGAACTTCGAGTTCTACAAATTTTGTGAAGACCCCTAGAGAGATTTCTCTGTTTAAAGGGTCAAATTTTCACATTTCTATAGATATCCTATGAATATCCACCAAACGGACATGATGTCCCTTAAAATAGACATGGGCGAGCTAGAAAGCTAGAAAACCTGAGAATGTCCACCCAACAGACATAAAGTCTACCTAGCAGACATTTACTGGCCATTTGGACTTAATTGGGGCTAAAAAATGAACATAAATTGATGATGGATGAAGTGATTAAATGTGTGATATACTTAGGGTGATAATTATGGTTATAACTTAAGCATGGATGATTGATATCAATGAGACAAATTCTGGAAAATTGGAGATATTATAGAAATGAAAGTGATCTTTTGAATGCTAGTGAGATTTAAAGGAGATGAATGATGAGTATTAAGTAAAGATAAATAAGAAATTGGATATTAAGTGATCTTATAATGCTAGAAAAGAAATGAAGAGTGATTATTTGATGTTATTAGATTAGCCAAGTTCTTTGATCTATGAACCTAATTGTAAGTTTGACATACACAAATGATGTTGCTAATGATTAAGTGAAGTGATTAAGGAAACATATCTGGAATAGTCAACGTGAGCATGCATTATACATTACACATATGCATATGTGTATAATTGAATGTTTATATGATGTTGTAATTAATAATGTGTGTGCAATATGTGTATTACATGATGTTAATATACAGGATAGAACATCCGCATCCAAAAATTTTCAGTTCATGGAAGCTAATGCTAATCTGGAGCACACTGTGAGTCGACCTAAATGGTCTCATCTTAATTAATTGTTTATTTTAATTTCTGTATTGAATTATTGTGTGATGTGAATGTGTTGATTCCAGACATTGAATTTCCGAGGCGTTTGATGCATGAAAATCATTGGAAGTGCTCATTGTATGTAAATTTGACTGAATAAGTGATTCTCAACTTAAATGTTGAATGCCGGACCAAGGTCCGATGATAATGGCGAATAAGAATATGAAAGCAAATAAGAATGTGTAAGATTGAGCACAATTGATTGATTGAATACATAAGATGCATTCCATTACATGAATGCGTGATAACATAAGGCAGTTGTGACCAGAGTAGCCACCGAAAAAGAGCTTAAAGCTCAGAAAGTGAAAAAGAGCTTAAAGCTCAGCAAGTGATTAAGAGCCAAAGGCTTACTATGTAAAATGAGCTATGTATCCCTAACGGATAAAGGATAGTTATTAATGAGCTCAGTATCCGCAATGGATACGGAACAGTTATAGATACTCGGTCACAACAATAATAATTGAAAGTGAGTCTTATAACATTGCATATACATTTGACATGTGTGATTTAAATGATTAAAATAAATAGTTTAGATGATTTCTGAATGTGAAATATGAATTAAGTGAATATGAAGTGTATGTGATTCAAAATGTTGATTGGTTAAATGATGTGAATTACGCGATAACATGAATTGATGTGTTATGTGATATGAGTGAGCCATCGAGGATGGTCAACTTACTGAGTTCACAAAACTCACCCAAAAATTGCAATATTTTTTAGGCTTAGTGAAGATTTCCAGTTAGACAACTTAGAGTCTAGCCACTGCATTTGAGTAAAAGATAGAGGTCGAGATCAGTTAGCATCTGCATATATTTTCTGTAAGTTTAGTATTAAATATTTTATTCCGCAAGCTTCATTTATTGTATAAATGAATTGTGTTTGTAATAACAATTGTGATCAAATACATTTTTGGTATTTTTAATAGGCCCAAAAGATTATTGAAATTCCGACAATGTGTTTAATGTTTGGTCAAATGTGAGTTTGTAATGACAATTATGATTATGATTTTTATGAAAAATGGGTTGAATTTGATTATTGGTTTTTAGTGATATGCATGTGATGTTTGAAAGAAAATTTGTATTAGCGCACCACTATTGTAGAGTGTATTCCTGAATACCGTCCGTATGTTCAGGGATATGCACTATGAGATTGGGGTGCTACAGAGTTGATAGGAAATCCATTCCAAAATTGAAGAGCCTGAGGAGATCTAATTAGGGGGACTTTGCTTGTCTAATTATCAAACCATAAATAGGCCTTTCCACCATTTCCAACCTTAGAAGACACTAAAGGTTTCAATATGGGTCTTAGCTTCAAGAGTTAAATCAAAGGCCAAGAGAAGGAACGTTTTATGGGAATAAACTAAAGGCTAGATCCTTTTAGGATATAGTTATGGAACCAACGGATCCAAAGAGATTTCTTTTTCAATAGAATATTCTATAGATTTTTTATCAATGTTGATCTATTAAAAGTGGCAATAGGGATCAATCTTAATCCCCCTTCTTTTTCCCTTATGCAAACTTTTGATCATTTAACCTTAGCAAAGTATCTATTTAAGTTTAATTTTCCCAATAGCAATCTTCTAAAAAGCTTCTTGATGGTTTTGATAACTCCTTTAGCTAATGATATGCTAGAGGACCAATAAATATGAAGGGAATTTAGAATGGATTTGATGAGCTGCAATCTCCCACCAAAAGAGAGAACCTTATTAGACCACATACTCAATCTTCTTTATATTTTTTCTATCAAGGGAAAGCATTCAGAGAATTATATTCTTTTTGTGGTAATAGGTAGACCCAGATAAGTCAGAGGAGTGACTTCCTTCTCATCCTTATGATTGTAGAGATTCTACTTTCCATCATAGTAGCACTGGCAACTATAATGAAATGACTTTTTATAAGATTAACCTCTAAACCTGAAAGGTCTTTGAATAAAGACAGTGTTGATATAAGCAATTCAATAGATTTACCATAGGCCTTAGAAAAAAGCAATACGTCATCTGTAAAGCATAAGTTGATATGCCCCACCCTCTTACATTTAATGAAATTTGGTAGTCCTTGCTACTACCTACCTTCTGATGGATCAATTGTAACACCCCAACTCCCGCCGGACCCGAACCTGATATCGATAGTGATACCCGGATCCGTGCCCCGCGAAGGTGGCGTGTCACATCACTTAACACTTAACAAAAGTCGGT
>JANIIA010479319.1:0-16536 GCA_027478495.1 Erythroxylum alaternifolium | reverse complement strand
AAAGTACACTTATCAAAGTTAGCAAATAACTTTTCTTTCCTCAAAACAGCAAGTACACATCTTAAATGTTCAACATGGTCATCCAAACACTGGCTATAAATCAAAATATCATCAAAGTATACCACAACAAACTTACCAATGAAAGTTCTCAAAACATGGTTTATCAACCTCGTAAAAGTGCTAGGTGCCATTAGTCAACCCAAAAGGCATAACTAACCACTCATACAAACCATATTTTGTTTTTAAAGCTATTTTTCATTCATCACCATCTTTCATTCTAATTTGGTAGTAACCCTTTTTGATCAATTTTGGTAAACACACAAGATCCATGCAATCCATCAAGCATCTAGGAATAGGATGTCTATACTTTACCGTTATGTTGTTCACAGCCCGACAATCAATACACATTCTCCAAGTCCCATCCTTCTTAGGTACTAATAACATCGGAACAACACATGGACTCATGCTTTCCCTCACATACCCTTTGCTCATCAAATCCTCCATTTGCCTTTGAAGCTCCTTGGTCTCCTCTAGGTTGCTCCTATAGGCTGGACGGTTTGGAATAATAGCTCCAGGCACAAAGTCTATTTGATGTTTAATTCCTCTAATGGGTGGCAATCTACTGGGAATCTCACTAGGAAATACATCCTTGAAACTAGGAAGATAAGAGTTAGTTTCATTAGTGTTAAAATAAGATTCTTTGTACACCAATAGAATCATGGGCTAGTCGGCTAGTAAGGCTTTGTAACTTCACTTTCCTTTGCAAGGAAAGTCTTCTTCTTCTTACCCTCTCTCCTATCAAGATCCTTATTTCCCCTAGTTGGTTCGACCTCCATAACATTCTACACATTCACACTAGTTTCAGCCCCCACCACCTTTTCATGTTCGCCCATCTTTTTAAGCTTCAATTGATCCTCATAAATCTGATTGGGTGTTAATGGAACAAGGATTATTGGTTTCCCATCTTTTACAAACTTATGGTTCTTAAAACCATCATGGATCTCTCTCCTATCAAATTGCCATGGTCTACCCAATAAGATATGACTTGCATGCATTGGCGCAACATCACAAAGTACCTCATCACAATACTTCCTAATAGAAAAGCTAACCAAAACTTTCCTAGTTACTCGAATCTCCCCACATTCATTCAACCATTGTAATCTATTAGGGTGTTTTATGGTAGGTAAGCTTGACTTCTCTACAAAGGATGTGCTAGCAACATTGGTACAACTCCCCCCATCTATGATCATGCTACATACCTTAGACTTGATATGACATCTAGTGTGGAATATGTTCTCCCTTTGTTGGAAAGAATCATCCACCTTATTTTGAGCATTCAAAACATGCCTAGTTACAAGGGATAGCATCTCCCCTCCATCTACGGGTTTACTAGCTCCACCATCATCACTCTCATCCACCAAAGAGGGCATGTCATCACAATCATCATCACTCTCGGTCTCCACTTCTCCATTTTCCTTCATAATCTTCACTTTCTTGTTTAGACATTGAGAAGCAATATGTCCTACACCCAAACAATGAAAACACTTAATATCACAAGAACGATTAGTTTAGGTTTTAGATTTACCTTTGAACTTGTTGGAGTCATCATCTTTAGCCTTGATGGGCTCAGTTTTGAGCTTAGGAGAACTCCCAAAATTCTGATTTTGCTTGTTCCAATTCTGTCTCCATGTTGAGTTAGAAATGTTGAAGTTCTTTGTTGCCCCTTTTCTTTTGAGTTGTCTCTCCACCTTCATGGCCATGTGTACCATGTCTTCAATCTCCACATAATGTTGCAACTCCATAACATTAGCAATATCTCTATTCAGCCCATTCAAGGACCTTGCCATAGTGGCCTCACAGTCCTCCTCTACATTTGCCTGAATCATGACTATCTCCATCTTCTTGTGGTACTTCTCCACACTTTTGGACCCTTGAGTAAGGCTTTGAAGCTTTTGGAATAGATCTCCATAATAGTGGCTAGGTATGAACCTCCTCCTTATCTCGCCTTCAAATCATCTCAACTATCAATAGGCCTCTTTAGGTTTCTCCTCCTACTAATCACTAGTTGATCCTACCATACAAGAGCAGTCTTTAAACTCCACAACATCAAGCTTTACCTTCTTTTCCTCCAAATAAATGTGACAATCAAAGATCAAATCAATCTTTTTCTCCCACTCTAGATAAGCTTCAGGGTCATTCCTACCTTGGAATGGAAGTATCTTCATCTTAATGATCCCTAAGTTTCTGTCCACCATATCCCTTTCTCCTCAGTTTCTACCCACATCATCTTCTTTCCCACCTAAATTTCACCTATGCATGCTTCCCCTAACTCCTCCACCTCGGCCTCTACCCATAATAGCCCCTACATCATACTCCTCATTATGCAAAGCAGTCATGGCATCATCTTCTTCATAATCTAAAAATTCAGCTTGCTCCCTAGTGTTTTGGACCCTCCTTGGATGCCTCCTGTGCTTGTTAGCTTCAAGGGAATCCATTCTATCCTTCGTCTCCTCAAACAAGAAGTCAAACCATTGAAATTGTTATTGCATGGACTGAATCATGAACTTGAGATCACCATCCATGCTTGTAGAAGTCTCTTTGGTAGCACTTTCCTCTTACTTAGACATGAATAAAACAACAAATGAATATTAGTAAATGAGAAAAAAAACCTCACTCACTCCCTTAGTGTTTACACTCAAAGAATGACACTCCACTCGTGTTTCACTCTTCTTGGCTTTTTACTGACACTAATCTCACTCACTCTTCCCTTTTTCCACTCTTTTTTTCTCTATCAAGTTCTTTTGGAACAAAGCAAACCTTCAAATAATCCAAACAATGTGTTAGTTCACTAAATATAATCAAGAACTGTTTTTTTTATTAGAAAAGATTGAAGAAGTTTAGAAAAAGAACAAAAGAATGTTAAAAGAAGAACACTTAACTTTCTCGAACTTCTTGACACTTTCTTGCACTTTCACTTTCTTTTCTTTTCTTTTCTTTTTTGGTTTATGCAAGAACCCTAATCTTTGAAGAACAAGGTGTCTTGAACTATATTGAACGAAAAACAAAGAAACAAGATGAAATAAAACAAGAAAAAAAATTAAGAAAATTGAATATGTTTTGGGTGGAATGGATAGGTGCGGATGGTTGGTATGTTTTAGGGTATGAGGGTGGAAAATTTCTTGGTTTTAGTGTATAGGGTATGGCAAAACAGAAACAAAAAGATAGATAACCAAAACAAGATGTTAAGGGTGAATCTTGAATTGGAGAAATAAAAGATTTGGCTTAGGATGGTTTAGATAACAAATGATGTGAACCTAATAGAGATAAACCCTAGAAAACCCACAAGAATCTGATTATATGGTCCCAGGAAACCTAAACACAAATTTGGTTTTGATGGACCCTGACCCTTTGTCCAAAAAAACAAGAACCTTGGTATAAAGAACCTACACCCAAGAAACAATGAAACCAGAAACTTAGACTATATTAAAGTCTAAAAACCCAAGGAATATAGAAACTTGAACAAAGGTTATAATGGAAGTGTTGTGAATGCCATAAAGAAATGACTTCTTTGATAAGTTCTGGGTTTTTCTTTCAAGAACTCAAGGAGAAAACTCTCTCTATTTTTCAATTGAATAATCTGAATTCTCTCCCCGATAATGAACATCCAAGACCCTATAAATACTAATTCTAATAGACGCCTAAGAAACAAGGTCACAACAAATCTGATTTGACCAAGTCTCTCACTCCCTAATCTGATATGTATCACACCAATCCTAGTACATGTAAGATTCTAAGACAAGATAAACCTAATATGAATTTAACAAACTAATCCTACTTGTAGCAAAAGTCTAAGTCATGCCAATCCCACTTGGAATAGGATTGTAAGACTTAATTACAATTCAAACTCTAACTAATCAAATATGATCTAAAGACATCGAATCAGAGTCTTGTTGGTTCTAGGGTTCATCTCTATTAGGTTCACATTAGTAATCATAGATGCATACATATAAATGTGTTAAGTTAGCATGGTTATGATAGATTAATGACAATACTATATCCCATGGATTATCCAAGGCTACCTTACTATAAGGGATGTTACTATATCCCATATTATGGTAACATTTACAAGGATATAATAGTATGTACAATTATACCCACACATTTAATTATAATAGTGTAAGTGAGACAATATTAAATGGGGTATTAAATAGGGTACCCATATGGTACATACCTTATGTTGGGTACACAAGCTTTGTTTATAGAAGGGTTACCATATAACCATATGTAAATCAATGTATATGATAACCATATGATACAAACATATCCAAAGGCGTGTTATTATACCAGATGGTTACCCTATGGTAATTTCACATAGATAAATGTCATGTTGTTATAAAGTACATATGGGGCTCATACCATACCTAGCCTCAGGACTACAACACCAATTCATCAAGGACATATGCCATTCATAATGGTTTACATACTGGTATTATACATGTCAACCAAAAAAATTAGTAAGTACAAACCTTTCACCCTATTATAGTGTCCATTGGATAACCACATATGTATATACATTCATATCTCACTATGTAAGTATCATAGTGTTAAGGGATGGGTTAGGCATTTGACGTGTATTATTGGGAGCATATCCTTTGTACGGTTGTGGTGCCAATGGGTGCATATCCCTTGTACTACATGACACTACATAATATTTAGTGTCATTATACTACCATACCATATAATCAGTATGGTTACATAGGATATTATACCTAATCTATGTAACCATAATGATTATACGGTATGGTAGTATCTATGTGGATGACATTCATGATGTATAGTTATTATGGCTAGTTACACATGTACATCCATCACACATTATAGTATTCATGTCTAATTAAACATGTATAGCCACAGATAGTTACCAGGTGACATATACTTCCCAACCACATAAAGAGCATGAATGGTTGGGAGGTATATGTACACCCAAACAGGTCATTAATGTTATCAGATGCATACTCATTTTACAAGCTATTAATGACAGTTATACAAACCCATCCTGAGTGAATATGTACTGATGTGGGTGTTTATGTTATAGTCATAATAGATCCCCCTACTGCGTCTATAATTTAATCATCCTAAACCAGGTGCTTGTTATATATAATGAATACAGTGAGCAAACCTACTGGGTATATAGTATGTTAACTAATACTATATACATACCTCCAGTAGGGGGATACTATTGTGACTATACATTTGCCAAACTCATATAACATACTATTGATGATAAATTATTCCCATACCATAACACAAAATGTACAGTGGGTAGATAACATTTTCACTCCAATGGCAATCTATATAATAGTTATTGTGACATTACTATAATGTGTGTATGTATATGGGTGGATATCTCACTACAAATTATTAGTCATGACACAACCATCTCATCTATACGTCAGTTATGGAGTATAGGACCCAATATATGCACCAATTGTATAATGGTAAGTATACAATTGGTGAGGCAATATGACACCCACATAGTTAGGCCTGTCACATTTATATAAATGACATCTCCACCTGATAGTATAAATAGTTATAAATACCACTACGATATTTGGGTGCATATTATACCATAAGTGGGATGATATATGAACTGAGTCATACAACATAGGGTATGTATGGTAATATATAATTATGATGTACAATGGGGTATAAATGTTGGTGAGTGTGATTGTTTGTCCAACCAAAATTGTACATATTTTACAATTATGGTTGGATCATATGTACTATGTATTCATACATATGCAGGCTAATATAGTATTATTGGTATATAAGTAGTATACATTGGTATGTTGGTATAACTATGTGCACATTACACAAATACTAGTAATTGCAAGGATCATTATGGTAATTAATTGTGTGACAATTACCGCTATGTACTGTTGTCTTACAATTATATACTATTGCAATAGTATTGTCTACACTATTACTAACATAAGAGTAACTATGGGTAAAGTTATCATATACCTGTCACCTGGTAACTTGTACCATCATACACTATATGATAAAGTTATCATATATCTATCCATTAATATGATAGGTATTACCATGGATACCTATCATTGGCATATAACATAATTTTCTAATATATTGCATACCTAAATGAAGGTATATAATAGGAACAGGTCCTGTTGGCTTCTCCAGTACCATATCAAAAGTTGCATAACACTTTGGAATGAGCAATACCAGGTATCCACTAATGTAACCATTATATTCTTGTACTTATTATGTGCCTTGGAGATAGATGTTATGTATATGCTTGTTAGTGGCATATGTGTCATGCATTGGTTGGATTAATGTCTTTACATTATGGATATCTTATATATCACCCCCACAAGGATCTGGTGTATATATTAATGGTATAACAAACATGGAGGTAGATTATACAGCTAATCTATGATATGATAGTAATGTTAGGACCTATGGCCTATAACACTCTTTACAGTGACCTACATTATGTTACTATTGGGACATATCACTGACATAGACTCAGGGTTAGACCATTGATAGAATGTACTAGTTATACCCCATGGTGTATATGTAAGTGGATCAGTGATGATTATAATAGTATGCACATGTGTATACTATTAGGCGTAATATAACTTTATGGTCTATAGTTATTAATATCCCTGTACAACATAACACCAGGCTCATCATAACCATTTATTGGTACCCAGTATAAACACATCAATAGTTTATTAACATGGACATTTAATACTTGGTATTACATAGCCCTAGTTATAGGGCAATGTATATGCATTGATATAGAAATCCCAAGAAAACAAGGTCCTTGAAACCCCCTAATCCTATTGAATTAAATCCCCAATCTTTCTATTCTAAGAACATGCTAGTTCAAACCCTAATTAAATGAAATTGAGACCTAAACTGAAAGAAAATACAAGAATTGAACACGCCACAAGTGATTACTTCGATAAGTGACGCAATCCTTGAAGTAACAACAAGAAGAACACGCTTCTTTTCACTCTTATCTCCTTTTTCAATTGTGCTACTCTCTTTCTTTTGCTCACTAGTGCACTTACTCTCACTTGGGCCTTTGTTCTTATTTTCTTGAATGGCCTCTTTTTCTTTTTTTCTTTTTAAACTCTCGGCCTCTCCAAGTTTCTGTTCTTCCATGGCTTTTTCAAGTCTCAACTGATCCTCTTCAACTTCTCATAGTGAAAGAGGCGTCAATGTGAAGTGTTTCTCCCCTATCTTAAATGAATACCTATTTTTGAATCCATCATGCACTACACGCCTATCATATTGACATGGTTCCCCCAATAGTAAATGATCGACATGCATAGGAACTACATCACACAACACTTCATCAGAATATCTCCCAATTGAGAACGCCACTAACACTTGCTTATTCACCCTAACCTCTCCATACTCATTAAGCCATTGTAACTTATAAGGAATAAAGTGCTTAATGAGGGTAGCCCCAATTTCTCAGCCAAAACTGTGCTTGCAACATTGGTGCAACTACCTCCATCAATTATTAAAATACACATCTTACCCTTAATTAAACATCTGGTGTGGAATATGTTCTCCCTTTGTTCATAAAGCTCTATCTTTTCTTGTGCATTGAGAGCTCGTCTCATACTAGTGCTTCGGCCTGGACTGGTTGCTCAACTTCTTCATCAGTGCAATCATCCAACTCACACTCCATCACTATCTTCTGATTCAATTACCCCATCTCGCAAATACATGATCTTCTTATTGGGACATTGGTTTGCCTTATATCCCGAACCCAAACACTTGAAGCATTTGATGTCCTTGTTGTCATAGGACTTATCCTTGCTCTTTTCCTCCTTCTTAGGCCATTTAGGACACCCAAGAATTTGAAAGACCCTAGGTGTTGCCCTTGTTGAAGCTTTTTCCCTTTAAATATCTTCTCAATCTTCATAGTCATGCTTACCGTGTCCTCCAACTCCAAGTATTGATGAAGCTCTAACATGTTGGCTATTTCTTTGTTTAGACCAGCATGGAACCGAGCCATTGTAGCCTCTCTATCCTCCTCTATGTTAGCTCTTATCATAGCTATCTCCATCTCCTTGTGGTAATCTTCCATGCTCTTCGTGCCTTGCCTCAATGTTTGGAGTTTTTGATGCAACTCCCTATAGTAGTAACTTGACACAAATCTCTTTTTCACGATGCGTTTCATCTCATCCCAAGTTTCAAACGGTCTTTCTCCAGTTCATCTTCTATTAACCATCAATTGATCCCACCAAATAGTAGCATAATCAGAGAACTCAACTACCACTAGCTTCACCTTCTTCTCCTTAGAATAGTTGTGGCAGGCAAATATCATCTCTACATCCCTGTACATACTGATCATCTAATGTACAGGGATAAGGGGTAGTGTAATGATGAGTTGCTTTTTACCAAACATGTAATCCAACACACCTAATCCACACGTATACATGATGGTTACATATTATGGTGTACCCAAACACTCTATGGTTAATTGTACCACATATAGGTACAATTAGTATAGATGGTACCACCAAATGGACAAATAATACACTTGTATTGTACATGTATTGGTACCATCTATAGGTGGATTACATAGAATTTATATATAACATGTATTTAGTACCTAAAAGTGATAATATTATGCTAGGTTACATACCATGGACCATTCCACTCTCAAACTTTGACATTAATAGCCAATTTATACTTAACCACGATGCGAGATGTGTGTACCGATGTAGCATGAGATATACTTGCCATCATATGTGACAAATGCTATATATAACATTTAATTTGTATACCACAATAATCTAGGATGTATAGTAGGTCCATATGCAGGATCTTAACATATAGGATGTTCCATTAAATTAACATTTATACCATATCAGTTGTAATATCTTTAGTGGGCATGTCCTACCAATAAGACATATGTGGTATACAGCCATGGTCATAGGTCTCACATCCTTTATAACCATATGTCTGTATACATAGTGTTTGTTACAATTTGAGCCATGTAGTTTTATCTCCAGTGGGTTTGTCTAAGAATGGTGAGAACAGAGTTCCTGCAAGAGTTGCATATAACCAGATATGTATACAAATATATACCATGTCCATATAATACTGGCTATGTATATAATTATTGACACCTTGTACCTATTGCTAAAGTTATCCCTATATTGTACACTGTGTATACCTTACACTCAGATCGTGATACTCCATTTATGTATGTTGTTATTACCTAATATAGTCACTTGCTTTCATACCATACTAGTATGTCCATATTACTAGCATTATGTAATAACCATATTGATATAACATCCATGTGGTCACACATACCAAGCCATACTATTTCATGACTCATAACATACAATGTTGTAAAAGGTTGCCATATTACCATGTCAAATGGTATCTTTCAATATGTTTAGTTGATGAAATAAATGTATAAATAATTGGAAATGATGTAGGTAATCATAAATAATGTAGATACTACCATTAGGATATATCCCAAGTCACATATCATGTTTGGCTTGGTACATGATATGTATATGCATAACATGTAACCCATGTACATATATATCACATGTATTACCATGCTATCCGAGGTTACACTTATCCTAATTACACCCACATAATTATCGTACCATATACTAATCCATGTATGGCATCAAACACTACAAGCAGTGAGGGTATGGTGTACTATGCATACATATGGCATATGGCATGTGGTACTAATATCTATTATCTGTGCCATACATAAGAAGATTGTAATTTAGTTAGGCAAAACATGTTACATACATATATGAGATTTTTTATGATATGTGGACGGCATAGACCTCCATTTTAGTAAAATATAGGGATATGTGTTAGTACCATTTGCCATATGCCATCCAAATCACCTAGAGCTTATTCACTAGGTTCATGCTAAATAAATTACATGGTAATTCATATTATCATCCAATTATTTCCCATTACTAGCCTGCAATATGTATGCATATTATAATCCCATATTACTAACACATAGTCAGGTTCATTCCACCTCAGTAAAATGAGGGTAACATAATTGAGTATGTTACCCTCATTTTTGTCCTATATACTAGACAGATATTATAAACCCTATATTTTACTGTACGTTCTATGCAAAAAAATTTGTATCTTCACTTAAATTCATACATCACAAGACGTACAATAGGTGATATCATTTATGTCTAATATATGTGTATAAATACCTAATATTGGCATTAGGATTGAGTATATACATATCTCCTTATAGACAGGGTATATCCTAGGTACACACATTGATGGGCAAGATGGGACAGTAAAAGACACACCAGAGGGTAGCTTCAATCAATACAGGTTATATCATCGTACACATCATACATTTACCAGTACAATAAAAAGTATTTAGCATAACTTGGACATATAACTTGTACATACATGACACCATTCAATATACCAAATTATTGATGCCTTTACATTAACAGGTATTGCACATCTGATAGTATATGTGCAATCGATATTCTAAATGTATGACATTATAATATATGTATGATATCAGAATTCATTGAGTGTAATATTGTATACCTGATGTATCAACTTATGTGATAATTGCTAGATGTATCAACCTCACACATCTTATATAGAGCCCACCAAGTTACAGACCATGTCAACCCATGTACATATAATATTACATGTACATAATTATGCATATATGTATCCACACGATCACTTTGTGTACCCACGATTAGGACACAGTAATATATACATATAGCAACTGATGGCACAGATAAAGCATGATATTAGTATGTCTAGAATATAACCATTGCCAATTTGTATCATAAAATATACATGGCATATATTTAACATACATTTATATGCTGTATGGAAGATAGTGAACTAACATGGACATACCTATTATACTATATATATCCATGGTTATCTGAATGCAATACAGATAACCATCAGATAACCATGGATGTATACCCTATAATCAGTATGGTATTGTGAACAAAATGTAAATTGCCATATAGGGTATTATATTGTATTAACATTTGAAGAATGTATGATTACATAGTGTAATGGAAATTACATCCATATACAGTATGTACTAGCTTTCTAATAGTATACCCATATGGTACTAGTATACTTACCTATAATATATAATAGGATACCACATAATATACATGTGGGTAAGTCTTCTCTTCCCCTCTAATAACATAAGCCAATGTGGACTAGAACCATCCGCATCAGAGTTTAATCATAGTGTTGTATCACATAATATACACCATTAACTAGTGTGAAATAATGATTACACACTTTATTGCACCATGTGAGACATAGTATGTTGTCACATTACACTCTAACATATATGGTATCATATTAATTTACACTGGATAGCTGTATAATACCTACATCTTGTAGGTATTATTATTGTAGTTGGTACCATATGTTAATTATTTACACAAAGAATGATAACATTACGGAAATCGGTACATACCAGTAGGTATGTACTAGTCATATATGGTTGGTATGGTAGCATATAGCCATAATACCACAACATATTATGGCTATATGCTACCTTACCAACCATTCTATATTGAGTGCATTTGGAGATGTACCGAGTCGGTATCACGTTAGGGTACAATCCCCTTGCAATATGATATGATAGTAATGGCTAGAATACATTATGTCTATTCCAAATATAGACCCCACATTCACACTAATACAGCATATGAAGATGAGTAGTATCACCCAATCTTAATGTGGGTATGGTATTTATTTGTCCATATATAGACGCAAGGTTGGCATATACAATTATCATATATGGAATTGGTTACAACATAGATGGTTCAAATTACCTAGTCTTTATATCACTCTTATATAAACACCAATGGTTACCTACATGGATACTATATGCCATACAGGTACAATCATTTTGCCTAAACATATATACCTAATATCCATAACATATATATGTTGTTTTATTGTACCCTATACATTAAAACACAATATTCATCAATATTACTAGTATTGAGTATGATTGTACCTGTATGGCATATAGTATCCATGTAACACATTGTCCTTGGATGGATAATGTTGGTTAGCAATAATATAATTGTAGCCGTAATATATGGTATACTAACATATGGTACATACCTTATGTTGGTATACCACATGTCAATAATGATAATCCCAAACATATAGTACATACATTCAAAGGCATCCTAATGTTAACATATATAGTGTTAAGTCATAAATGGGGGGTTATATTAGCCTACAATATTCATAACAATTCCTTAGTTGGAACATAATACTGGGGTTATACCAGTATTAGTACATATGTAGTGGTTACATATATTATGGACTGGATACATTATTGGCTATTATCACCTTAACTAAGAGTGTACATGTAGATATGTGTGCCAATGGCCATACAGTTTTTGCCTATAAATATGGACTGGGTACATTACCTAGGGTTTTATTGCCTATTGGTATGAGAATACTATAGATGTGTATGTATAAATTATGATACATATAGAAGGTGTATCATAATTTATACCTACACATCTTTATTCCATGTATTAATAGGGAGAATACACACATAGCATGTATTGTATACCTGTTACACATCTATATAATATGTAGCAGATATAGATGTGATAGCTATGGCTACTTATTAATTCCAGATAACATGGTAACCAACTTAATTACCCATATTAGATTTGTTAGGTGCATGGTAACCAACCACTATTTGTATTGATATGGATTAAGATTCAGGCATACTACTATGGCATGAATGTAGTAGTTGTATGGGACCTACAGTAACTAATGGCATATATTTAACATTACATTTATGTAATGCCATATGTATCATAACATGTGTCATAATCATAGTGTCAATTATGTAACTCCCATGGTTACAGTCCCTCCATAGTTACCATTCCATAACCATATAATCCATTACATTTGGTACAAGTATACCATTTATGTCTCCTTCCATGCTTGGTATATGGTATATGCTTGGTAACCGGCATATTGCATATATTTACCATCATTGGACATACCCTCTCCTAGGATATGCATCAGTGGATATAGTTATAGTATCCATGCACATATGGCTGCATAAGATGGCTACCATATGACATGCTTAATGGTATAATAGGTACACTATGTTAAAGCATATCCTAGGTACACTCTGTTACATTATATGATATACAAGGTGTAATGATGGTATAATTGACTTTATAGTTACAATGTGGGTGATGTGTATGGTGATGCTTCCAACTTGCAGTTGTACCTATTAACTATGCATATGGCTAGCATACAATACTTTAGGCTGGATAACTTTAGACATATCACAACTATATTGTCTACCTATGGGATAATGCAATATCCTATGGGTAAACCATTGGATATAGTTATTTTTATAACTAGATGTATGTACAAGATTATACCACTTGCCATACAACTATATATAACACTATAGTGCCTTTGTATGTAGGATAGTTTACCTATAGGATGTCAATCAACACATTACATCCATCATACAAAATGAGCCCATCCCCCTACAATCAGCACATCACATCCATGATATGAGTGGTATTGTTACACATAACAAAATGTAGGTATAATTGATAAATACATACCTCTATGTACTTGTGTATATAACAACCTAGTTGGTTATGTTTTATGACATAGATTGATATGTGTTTATCAACAGGGTATAGAGCACCATAATTAGTTACCTGACATTCATAGCATTACCACAAGATTATGACTGTAGGTATGCAGCATATGCGTACTAATATTTGATAGTACATGTAACCCATTGGATATGTTTATGTGGTACCTCTATCATTAATAGGTTATATAACTAGATATACCATGGTACTATGTTGATAGCCATTGTATATCATAATATAGACCATACTTAGTTAAGCCACATGTTAGGGTGCATACAGTTATACCATGTATGATGTATACATCATACCCATATTATGTGGGTATACATTATGTATAGTCACCATATAGGTATTTATGCTAGGGGGTATTATACTTAGTGTATAACGTGCTTGCACTATCAGATTAACAATTTATACAACCACAGAATGGCAGCCCTAGATTATGATATCTTCAAGCATTATGTTTTGTGAATAGGTATGTAACAAACACTACGTATATAAACACTGTTTATACATACTATATGGGTACAATCCCATACATTGTTACCCAATGTTACAGTATTTTGTTATGGTATGATACACCAACAGACTCAAATTAACATTATACAAGCCTTTTGTGGAGGTACCACACTACAATGATTGATATCCAATAGGATATACCCATCAAGAATGTATTGCATCATCCAACTTATTTGTACCTTCTCATTATCCTAATGCATAAGGTTATACCAATACTTTAGAGTATGTCTCACCTATATACAAGGATATCCATGGATATGGCTATATCCATTCAATCCTAATGGTACTGATACCATTACAGGGTATTGCATACTTACATGTCCATAATTATGACTTTATAGTGCAGTACCCATCAATGAAGATATCTATTATAGTAGACCAGGGGTATATATGTCTTGATATAGTATGTCAAACAAGGGTAATTCTTAAAACTATGTATATACATATTATATCTTCGTTGGTGCATATCCCATATGTATAATGGTACTAATCAACAACACTCCTATACATTATCTAGATATCAGCCATAGGTGAGTAATTATATCAATGTCATATATAGTAGTAACATCCCATACCAAGCTGCATATAATATATTGATGACATATATTATAGGTCACTTGTTTACTCCTATATTGTTATATACTGTAACTACAATGTTCACATGTTTCACACTTACATAATGCTATATGTACCCATAAGTTATTATGGTTCTATATTATGGACAGATAGTATGGTACTAATATGCTTGGTATGCAAGGTTACCTATGGTAAGTAGAGTGTAATAGTTATGGGATTGATGTTATAATATATAACCGTGTATGAAATATACACCTATGGGATAGATGTATATTTATCCCATACCATGACTATTGAGGGAACATTTAGGAGGCTAACAGTTATGATAACTATCTACCTGTTATAGGTACATAGTTATGTCACATTGTATGCTTGAGACAGCCATTGTACACCACTTAGGCCTATCTTGTACCAAGATGTATACTACAGTGCTAGAATATCAAGGAAAGGATCTTTATTTGAATATGTGATCTAGAAAAGGCACTAAAGAGATACAAGCACAGATAACCATTGTTTGGTAATGGAGCACCTAAATAGATTAGGTGCTACATTAAAGGCATTATTGAGATATTTACCTTCCCATAGGTGTATACTATTACAGGTACATTTGTAAGTATACATTGCTACCTTAGCATATGTACATAACCATGTATACATGGCATCTCTTGCAATGTTATATATCAATTATTGTACGGAGACATAGTCCCAGTGGTACTATAGTTACCTAATGTATAGGGTACTAACCCTATACAGGAATATGACAAAGTAGTAGTTGTGTATACTCATGACCTCAAACCAACCACAGGTCCATTACTCCTATAATTGTACCTATCCAAATAAAAGCGGATGTGTCAAACCCCATGAAGACACATGACCAGGTATAGGACATATGCCTATGGTGTATAATTGTATATACATAATGGTCATGCTAAGGTACATCCAATTCATACGTCTGTTGGACCATATGTCTACCATATGGTGGAGTATATGCCATCACACTAAAGATAGTGGCAAAATACATAGTTCACAAGGTATAGGCATCATAGTCATGTTCATTCCACATCAGACTAACAATGATACATGTAACACCCACTCAGGTGTTATTATGAATAATTATACACCACCTTGTGTACAAATTTTGACAGTATGTTATACGTGTTGTGGAGGGTTATTAATACTCCTACAGATAATGAGTAATGTTACATGGTTTACAGTATTGCCATCATCTAATATGTGGACATGCAATATATGTAAATGGTAATGGTGAGATGACATATATTATGACCGTTGTGATGATATGAGTACATGCATATTAGCACAAGTGGGTAATGGTGAGCATATGGAATGATTTTACATGTAATTCACACAGATTATGCATAATCACCATTGGTATTCTGAACAAAAAGGTAATGTGCACACATGTAGAAGAATAAGACAGTCCAATATAGTACCCATAGCTTTATACTACTATCACATGACAAGCCTACATACCATATGTGATATTTTTTAATTGTAGGACAAGCAAGAAAACCACATGTAATAACCCCCATATAGGTTACAATTGCAGTGATAGAAAGTATTGGGTGCATGGGCCTATGATACTTAGTCAAATATATGTACCCAGAGCTATATACTATGTCAGGTAAGGTATATAATATACATGTGGGTTTTAGAAATGTATATTTCATACCAAGTGTAAGACATAATGCCTTAGTGTAGGCAATCAATACTA
>JANIIA010479305.1:0-16538 GCA_027478495.1 Erythroxylum alaternifolium | reverse complement strand
TGCTCAGCTTACTGATATTGTGGCATATGCACTTACCATTATTGAAGATGATATTCCATCCACCTACAAAGAAGCTTTCAGGAGTTCAGAAAGCGTGGAGTGGAAGAAAGCTATGGATGAGGAGATGAAATCTCTTCATAAAAATGATACTTAGGAACCTAGTTCAGTTACCAAAAGGGAAGAAAGAAATTGGTTGTAAATAGGTGTATGCTAAAAAGATGGAATCTTTGGAAAAAGACAGTGTAAGATTCAAAGCCATATTGGTAGCTAAAGGCTATGCTCAGAAGGAAGGAATTGACTACAACGAGGTATTCTCTCTTGTAGTAAAACATTCTTCTATTCGTATTTTGTTGGCTTTGGTTGTGCAATTTGACCTTGAGTTAGCTCAACTTGATGTCAAGACGGCATTCTTACATGGTGATTTGGAAGAAGATATTTTTATGTCTCAGCCAGAAGGGTTTACAATTGCTGGAAAAGAAAATTGGGTTTTCAAATTGTAAAAATCATTATATGGTTTGAAGCCGTATCCAAGACAATGGTATAAGCAATTTGATAGGTTTATGACTGAGCAGAAGGACATAAGAAGTCACTATGACCATTGTGTATACTTTCGCAAGCTACAAAATGGAATCTTTGTTCATCTGCTTTTATATGTTGATGATATGCTTATAGCATGTAAAAGTAAAGTGGAGATTGAAAGATTGAAGACTCAACTGTGTAATGAATTTGAGATAAACGACTTGGGAGAAGCTCGGAAGATACTAGGTATGGAAATTGAAAGAGATAAAGTAAAAGGCAAGATTGGTCTGTGTCAGAAGTAGTATTTGAAGAAGGTATTACAACGTTTCGGGATGAATGAAAATTCAAAACTGGTTAGTACACCTCTTGCTCCTCATTTCAAACTTAGTGCTTCTATGTCTCCTAACACAGATGAGGAGAGTCATTACATGGCTCAAATTCCATATGCAAGTGTTATTGGTAGCTTGATGTATGCTATGGTGTGTACTAGGCCTGATATTTCACAAGCTGTTAGATTGTCAGTAGATATATGCATAATCCATGAAAAGGGCATTGGCAAGCTGTGAAATAGATTTTGCAGTATATTCTAGATACTGTAGATGTTGGTTTATTGTTTCAGCAAGATAGAGTTACTGGTCAATGTGTTGTTGGATATGTAGATTCTGATTATGCAGGTGATTTGGACAAACGTAAGTCCACTACAGGTTTTGTATTCACTCTTACTGGAGGTCCAGTGAGTTAGAGATCAACCTTGCAATCTACAGTTGCTTTGTCGACTACTGAGGTAGAATACATAGCAGTAACAGAAGCTATTAAAGAAGCCACCTGGCTTCAAGGGTTACTTGATGATTTAGGGGTCAAACAGGACCATGTGGATGTTCATTGCCACAGTCAGAGCGCTATTCATTTAGCGAAGAATCAAGTTCATCATGCACGTTCAAAACACATTGATGTGAGGTTCCATTTTGTTTGTGAAATTATTGATGAGGGAGATATTCTTCTTCAGAAGATTGGGACCGCTAACAATCCTGCTGATATGTTGACAAAACCAGTTTCGTTACTCAAGTTTAAGCATTACTTAGACTTGATTGGCATTTGTAAAATTTGTTGATTGCCCCCTAGGGGATTGGGAGACGATCTTTGAGATTTTCACTTCGAAAGTTTGAGCCAAGGTGGAGATTATTGATTATTGTCTCAAACTCATAAAAGTCAAAAATGGTGGTTCAAAAATGGTGGCTATTTCGGTGGCTTTCGGTGGATGCATGCATTAGCCAGCTATAACCTATTGACTTCTTTGTATAAGAGAAGCAGCAGCAGAGAGAGGTGAGCAGAAAAAACTAAGAGAGCCTAGAGGAGGGAGAGAGAAAAGGAGAGAGAGTTGCATCAAGAGAGAGAAAATAGCAAGGATCAATTTCGGAGAGAGATGGTTTTGTATTTTTCCAGTTTTTTCTCTTCCTAGTAGGAGTGTGTGAGCTTTGGTTAATTTGGGTCTTTGGAAAATTGAGTGATAAACACTATTGTATGTTCTCATTGATTATAGTGAAATACTCAGTCGTCTCCAAACTGGACGTAGGCATTGCCGAACCAGTATAAAAATATTGGTGTTCTTATTGTTGTTTATTTTTCACTCCACATTGATAAGCGTTTCCGCACAACAGAGAAGCTAGTTTGTTTTACTTGCAAATCAAAGGACTTATTAGAAATTGTAATGTGGGAGATTGACTCCTAAGAAGTTTAGTATCATCTGCACAGCTAGTCTCTCAAAACTCTGGTGAAGAACTCAAAACTTGCAAGCTTACTTTGCTACCTCCACTTGTCTCCATCAACCAAAAATATCCCTTTACCAAAACCGTCCTTCTTTATGTCTTTGATGTTGTTACCTTTCGAATACGTTTGAAATTTTATTTTAGGGATGTGCTCCACGTTTCTTGGATCAGTAATAAACGCTGTTACGGTTAGCAACAAAAAAGTGTCCTAGAGTTTGTTGAAGTGAAACAAGTTCCTAAATACCGTTTTTGATACTGGTTGGTATTCTGGGTTGTTGGTTTTGCCTATGAAGATCCTAAATATGTGATGAAGAAATACCGTGAATATGATGAGAAAAGGGGCTTGATGTGAAGATGATGAAGATGGTAGAGAGGATTTCCATTTCTCCCGAAAGTTTGGAGAATAATGTTTGGATATGCGCATAATAACTGTTGGAAGCTTTGATGGGCTTCAAATAAAAGAACTTTCACAAAATATGTATTTGTATTGATAGCAACACACACAAGATACAAATATTTCTCTCTAAGTACTACTACACTCTTCCTCTCAATATTTCTTTTCTCACAAAAAGCTACAGCTCTCAAAACACTTCTTCTTCTTTCAAATACTCTCTCTCTCTCTTCTTTTTCTCTCTTCTCTCTCATTCTTTCATAAATGGTTACAAGATCACATATACATAGACATACTAAAGGACTTCAAATACAATTTGACTACTTCTTACATTAATTAACTCAATCTTATCTTCGAGACTTCAAATACAATTTGATTACATCTTTGACTCATCCTTATTCACAAGACTTCAAATTCAATTTGATCCATAAGACTTCAAATTCAATTCGATTACTTCTTTGACTTATCCTTATCCACAAGACTTCAAATTCAATTTGATTACTTCTTTGACTCATCAAGTGACTCATCCTTATTCATAATGAAGGAGAGTTTGTATTTTCTAACACTCCCCCTCAAACCCGACTTCTCATTCCAAGCATTTCTCTTAGTCTGCTGAACACTTCTTTATTCAATGGCTTTGTAAAAATATCTGCTAGTTGATCTTCTGTTCTACAGAACACCAATTCCACAATTTTGTTTTTCACCTGTTCCCGAAGAAAATGACATTTTATGTGTTTGCTTCGACTGTGTGCCACTGGATTCTTTCCAAGTGATATGGCAGACTTGTTGTCAACATATATTGTTGTCAGGCCTTCTTGCGCATGATCCAAGTCACTTAAAATATATCTCAACCACATTGCTTGACATGAACTTGCTGTTGCAGCTAAATACTCAGCCTCACATGTTAAAAGGGCAACTGTTTGTTGCTTCTTTGATGACCATGAAATTACCGCTAATTTAATATGAAAGGCATAACCAGACGTACTTTTTCTATCATCCACATCTCCACCAAAATCACTATCTAAATAACTAATTAATTTCGAATTTTGAGAATGTGTATAGAATAAACCTTGGTCAATTGTACCTTTAATATATCTCAAATTTCTTTTTGTTGCGTCAAAGTGATCTTGTTTGGACTTCTCCATATATCTACTAACTAGCCCAACTGCATACATAATATCTGGTCTTGTGTCAGTCAAATACCTCAAACTTCCAACCAAACTCTTGAATAATGTTGGTCTATAGATTTTCTGTCTGAATCACTTCTTAACTTTATGCTTGCTTCGACAGGTGTAGCTATTGGATTGCAATCTTTCATTTTGAACTTCTTTAAGACTTCATCTGCATACTTTACTTGAGAAATGAAAATTCCTTCTCCTGTTTGTTTTACTTTGACTCCAAGGAAGTAGGACATTTTACCTATATCAGTCCTCTCAAAGTCTTTGGTCATGGCTTTCTTGAAATCATCAAACATACTTGGATTATTTCCTGTGAAAATAATGATGTCCATATATAAGCACACGATCATGATATCTTCTTGTTTGTTTTTCTTCATGTACAACGCATGCTCATACGGGCATTTCACAAATTCGTTTATTTGAAAGTACTCATATATTCTTATATTCCAAGTCCTTAAAGCTTGCTTCAATCCATAAGGAACTTTCTTCAATTTGTAAACTTTATCTTCCTGACCCTTTTTGACATATCCGGGTGGTTGTTCAATATAAACTTCTTCTTCTAAGTAGCCATTCAGAAAAGCTGACTTCACATCCATCTGGTAAATCTTCCATTTATTTTGTGCTGCAAGTGCTATGAGAAGTCTGATTGCGTCAATTCTTGCAACTGGAGCAAATACTTCTTCATAATCAATTCCATATTTCTGTTTATAACCTTTCGCGACTAACCTTGCCTTATATTTTTCCACCTTTCCTTCTTGATTGGTTTTTGTCTTATAGACCCACTTGACTCCAATTGATTTATGTCCTTTTGGAAGACTGGTCAATTCCCATGTATCATTTCTTTGGATGGCACCAATTTCTTCATTCATTGCTTTTTCCCACTTTTTGTCTCCAGCGGCTTCTTCATATGTTACTGGATCACATGCGGCCATTAGACAGAACAACGAATAGTCAAATGTATCTATTCGTTCTGTAGCATCATAAAGATCACTAAGATTTCTTGTTTTAATTGGTGCTCCCCCTGAATTGTTGCTGCTACTGCTTGACGTTGACGGTGTCGATGTAGGTGTTGTTGGTGGACTTTGTGGAGGATAATGAATATCTTGTTGTTCTTGTAAATCTAGGTCATCGTCTCCAGTATTATCAAAAAAACATTCCTTGAATGTTCTTTTCTTCTTTGCTCCATCTTCAGTAGTCTGCTTCATCGAACTCAACATCTCTTAAGATGATCACCTTCTTAGTTAAGGGGTTGTACAATTTATATGCTTTACTCCTGTTGTCGTAGCCAATAAAAATACATTTTTCTCCTTTATCATCCAACTTCTTTCTTTTTTGGTCAGGAATATGGGCATATGCAATACACCCAAAAATCCTGAGATGTCCAACACCTGGTTTTCTTCCACTCCACGCTTCATTAGGTGTCATAAATTTGACGCTTTTTGTTGGACACCGATTCAGTAAATAGACTACACATACCACGGCTTCAGCCCACAAATTCTTTGGTAAATACTTTTCTTTCAACATGCTTCTTGCCATATCAAGAATTGTACGATTATTTCTTTCAGCTACACCATTTTGTTGTGGTGTATATCTTGCTGTCAGCTGATGAATAACTCCATGCTTCTTACAATAATTCTCAAACAATTTTGAGGTGTACTCGCCTCCTCTATCGGATCTGAGTATCTTTAGATACTGTCCACTTTGTTTTTCGACCATCACTTTGAACTCTTTAAACTTATCAAGAGCCTCTGATTTTTCTTTCAAAATATACACCCAACATCTTCTACTAAAATCATCAATAAAAGTTAAATAGTAGCTATTTCCTCCAACTGATGGCACATCAAATGGACCAGCAATATATGTGTGGACAATCTCTAGTGGCCTTCTGGCTCTCTATGATTTTCCAGTTTCAAACTGTTATCTATGTTGCTTTCCTTTGATGCAGGCTTCACATAAATGCTTTGGTTGATCAACTTCTAGTAATCCGTTCACCATCTTTAATTTTGATAATAATTTTAGTCCGGTAAAATTGAGATGACCGAACCTCAAATGCCATAACCAGGATTCATCTTCGATGACTGACTTCATGCACTTTATCAACTCATTTTGTACGTCAAATGTGAAAAGACGATTCTTCGTCATCTTTATTCTTACTATTAATTCCCCCTTCTGGTTCCAGATGGTGAGATATCCATTTTCTAATAATATAACGTATTTCTTTTCTAAGAGTTGACCGAGACTGATGATGTTGCTTTTCAAAGTAGGCACATAATAGATATCAGTAATATGTCTTTTCCCATTTTTCAAGGTAATTAAAATTTTACCTTTGCCTCTGATCGGAATCTTTGTTGAATCACCGAATGTAACTTCACCACGAACTTTCTTATCTATGTTTGTGAACAACTCTTTCTGACCACACATATGGTTGCTGGCACCAGTGTCTAGATACTAAACATTATTATTGCTTTGCTCATTAACTGGTAAAGAGAGAAGCATAACATCATTATCTTTCTTGTTTTCTGCTACTGCAAAATGACTTATTTCTTGTACTTCAGGATTCGATCTGCATTCGTAACTAAAATGACCATATTTTTTGCAATTATAACACTAAACTTAAGATTTATGTCTTCTTTGTTGAAATTTGCCATGTCCTCTGTCTTTATAACCTCTTCCACGACCATATGTCAGATTTCCTTCGTTTGTATTTTCTCTTTCAATAAATTATTTGTCACGTCTACGTCCACCTCGGTTGCTCCATCGACCACGTCCCATTTGGTAGCCACCTCGGTAGCCACCTTGACTTCCTTTGTCCTGTCTTTGGCTACTGCTTGCTTGATTTTCACCGACTGATAATTTGCTTTGCAAAAATTTCTCCAAGTCGCCAGTATTATCATTCCGATTCATTCTTTGCTCATGTGCTTGGAGAGAACCAACGAGTTCATCAATCGAAAGTTCTCACAAATCTTTCGATTCTTCAATTGTAATGACAATGTAATCAAATTTACGTGTAAGCGAACGTAAAAGCTTTTCCATTACACGAACATCATCTAGAGTTTCACTGTTTCTTTTCATTTCATTATTTCAAATGAATGACATAATCACTAATATTTTCTGAGCTTTGCATTTTTAGCATCTCAAACTCCGCTCTGAGTGATTGAAGATGTACTTTTTTAGCCTTTTCAACTCCTTGTAAAGATTTCTGCAGAATCTTCCATGCTGCTTTTGAAGTCTTTGCATTTGAAATTTTCTCAAACATGGGTTCATCAACATCTTGAAAGATAAAGAACATCGCCTTTTTGTCTTTCTTTCGGTTTTCTTTCAACGTCTTTTTCTCAGCATCCAATAAGACCGCTTCAGCATCTGCATCTACGGCTCAGTATATCCATCATCAACAATATGCCATAAATCATGGGAACCAAGCATTACTCTCATCTGGATGCTGTAATTTCCATAATTTGTCTTTGTCAATTTCGGAACTTGAGGCTGGATCATATTGGTCACTGCTTCACCAATTCATGAACAAACGAACCTCTCTATGATATCACTTGTTGGAAGCTTTGATGGGCTCCAAATAAAAGAACTTTCACAAAATATGTATTTTTATTGATAACAACGCATACAAGATACAAGTATTTCTCTCTAAGTGCTACTACACTCTTCCTTTCAATATTTCTTTTCTCACAAAGAGCTACAGCTCTCAAAACACTTCTTCTTTAAAATGCTCTCTATTGTTTCTCTCTTTCTCTCATTGATAAATGGTTACAAGAACACACATATATATAAACATGCTAAAAGACTTCAAATACAATTTGGCTACTTCTTACATTAATTAACTCATTCTTATCTTCGAGACTTTAAATACAATTTGATTACTTCTTTGACTCATTCTTATGCACAAGACTTCAAATTCAATTTGGCCACTTCTTTGACACATCAAGTAACTCATCCTTATCCATAATGAAGGAGGGTTTGTATTTTCTAGCAATTGTTTAGAGGATAATGGAAAATCATTTTCGTATTACGCATATTTTCAAACCCGGCGTCTTGTATTACTAGTAATTGTTAAGTGGCATTGCTTTGAGATTAGTTAATCCAATGCTCTCGCTCATATCAACCAGTTCACCTTGTGGCGTACAAAAGCTGAACTTTTGTAACAATTTGGCAAGTGCTAGTTGTGAAACTTGAAGGGTTAAAGAGACTCCTACACTCATGAAAATCCAGAAGATATAGTTTCGCAAAAACTCTAGTTCAACTATAGTTACTTTGAATTGTATATGTGGTTGTTTGATATAAAGCAACTGTGTTAGTAATTGTAAATTTTCTAGCACAAACGAAAATAGAAAAATTAAACGGGAAATAAACAAACAACACCTGAGATTTGGTAACGCATTTCGACACACATGGCCTATATCTGCGGGACCCTCATCTAGCTTAATCACTTTTACTAAGGAACAACAATAGTTTTACTCAAGGCATTACAGAGCCGATTCACCCAACCTTTGACACTATCTCTTGTCTTCATAACCTGTGAAAGTAAATCACTTATAATAATACGATCACCTTGTGCTAACCTCAACAGAGAATCTTCTCAATAATGTACGATAATAAAAAGAAGATAATAAAACAATTCAAGTAATTAAAAAAATAAAGGACATAAATAAAGACACTTGAGAACTACGCTAACAATGTAGCTTTTTGAACGAAAGAATAGGAAGTTGTCCACCAAGGAATATGTTGTTGGACCTTCAATAATGTCACTGAGATATCCCAGGTATAGCAATAACTAAACACTTCAAATTAACAAATGTTTCACCAGTAAAACATCATAAACAAAGCTGCAACCACACCAAAAACACCTGGATGTTTTCATACATAACACAATAATCGATAGCCCAGAAAATCAGGTAACCATTGGTGACAAATATAGCTGACAATCTAGACAGAATCACAATAAAATCAGCCACCAAAAATAGTCCAAGATCATCAAAATTACAATTGCTAAGTCATCATGTTGTAGTCAGCTTTCCCACACAATTCAACTTAGAAAATTCACGCAATAGGTAGAGAAAAATAGTTGTCCAATATAGATAATATAACCAAAAAATTAAATGTCGTAGATAGATGAAAACTACCGAAATAGGTTGTCAAGTAGAGTTCAAAAATCATTAAAAATTTGCATCTTATCTTAGTCAAGATATGGTGATTTGATTTTCAATTAAATCCTATCATGATTAGGATTTTTATCTTAAATAAACCTTATTTTCAAAGAGTCCCATATAAGGTAGAATACTTATCTTAATAATTTTCCTCAAATAATTAAAGTTGTCCAGTTACGAAAAATGCCGAAAATATCATAACACATATCTTAACAATCTTCCTCTTTTTGGAATTTTTTGTCACATATTAAACTCCCTCTTAAAAAGATAATTGGATATACAACATCAAATTCATATAACATATAGGAACTCCCCCATGAAGTCCACATAACATATAGGAACTCCCCTTTAATCAAATATCTAGTTCTAAAAAACATTCAAGTTTACATAACAACAAGTTCATCAAATTCACATAAGCAATTGGCAAATATCTAAATAAACAATAATCCAAAGTTAACAAAAATAGCCACAATCACTACATCATCCATTCTCCCCTTTAGGATAGAAAGATGTCAAAAAGCAAGACTGCCTTCAATGTGATTAATCTCAACGAATAAGAAGGCATAAAAATCAACAGTAGGTGTAGTGGAAGAATCATAAACACGTCAATATAATAATTTACCACCAGTCAAAACACTAGTCAACATATCATTACTCATATCAAAGCTATCTATGTACGATCGATTAAATTCACAAACCTAAAAATACATTCAATGAATTATAATCAAACTTAATCAAT
Organism: Erythroxylum alaternifolium; assembly: GCA_027478495.1. NCBI lineage: Eukaryota > Viridiplantae > Streptophyta > Magnoliopsida > Malpighiales > Erythroxylaceae > Erythroxylum > Erythroxylum alaternifolium. Next base: position 6,789 of record JANIIA010479305.1, on the reverse strand, counting down.
CTCCTCCTCTTATAAACGATATGAAAGCATATTGCCCAAACTCATACAGCTTATCTAATAGAGAGAAATTAAGATAAAACTTGAAAAATCGAAATCATAGAAAACCCAAATCTTCCTACAGGTCTTCAACCAAACATCAACATTTTTTTCATATAACTTCGTCAATCAAAATCCAAAAGTAGAATTCTCAAATCACCAAGCAAAACCTCATTTTCACATCAAATCCATCATTCATCAAGTAAAGAAAAAAGCCAAACACACACTAATCACCTAAACCTTAGAAAACCCATAAATCAAAAACTCAAAAAATCTATATGTTATCTCCTTCGAACCCTTTTTTTAATAAACAACATCAATATAGTTCAAAAATATAAAGCACACAGTCTCTATACCCCTCAAAGAAATTCAAACATGGCCTTATTCCTTGTCACATTGTCTCTATCATCAATAGTCTGGTTGGTTTCTTCCTCCAAGGCAACTAACTGGTTCTCTGTCTAACTAGTTTCATTTCTAGTAACAACTAAATATAGATCTGGACAATTTCTGGTATTAACTCCCTTGCATGTCTATTCTGATGAGTGAAGCTGATTTTTTCTAACCCAAGTTTGCTTTGGTAACATTGGCTGCTGCTGAAAATTCTTCAAATATTGTTGGGATTTTCTATTTTGGAGCTCTTTGAAATAGCATTTGTAACAACTTGTAGCAATTTGGCCTTATGTGACCCTTTACACCATAAAAGTGATATGTAGACACGAACTTTTTGCTTCTTTTTGGTATTTCTCCTTGCTTACTTGATCTTTCTTCTTTGACAAATCTAACATCATAATTTTGCTTATTATTCAACTTTGAACATTCACCTTTGTAACCAACAACTTAAAGGTCTCTTTTGATCTTACCGATTTCCAACAATTGTTCCAACTTTTTGGTACCTCCATTTAACATCCTTATTCCTTTTTCGTAATGACCAGCTTCAACTTTGTTTCATCAAGCTCGTATATTGTAGATAACAACTTCTTCTTAAGATCTTGAATGATATTCTTCATGGTAGAATTTTGCTTCTTTAATTTCTCATTCTTCTTACATGTTTCCACCTATTTTGCATACATTAACTCATAAGCTTTACAAATATCCTCCTTTTTGAATTTTAAATCAATGTCATCACTGTCAGAATCTGAAATAAAATTTTAGGCTTATTCATCTCCGTTGTTTTTTTCTAGACTGATTAATCTAAGTTTTTTTCGTTAGTTTCTTCACCAGTTGCTACTAAGGAAGCAACTGAACTTTTGCTATTTAAAGCAACCAACGCAGCATTATTACTCACAATTTCTTCTTCACTGCCATACTTACTTTCGTATTCATTTTCACTCCAAATGCTGGTAAATGACTTCCCTTTTCTCCTTTTAAAAGGGTTAGCACATTTTTTTATATATGTCCGAAACCTTGACACTCATGACATTGTATCTTCTTTGCTTTTTCTTGTTGTTTGAAGTAATTGTTGGAAGAACTCCCACCATTATGTCTAAACTTAGGTTTACCTTTATTCACCTTCTTTGGCCACTTACTGAAATTTCTTATTAGCGATACCATATCATCATTTTCATCAGAGTCGCCTCCTGAATCATTCACGGATTTAACAACTTCCAACCCTTTATTCTTCTCATGATTATCTATTAACAAGTTCATCTCAAAGTTTGTGAGAATCTATATTACCTTATCTAAAGATAACTTAATAATGTCATGGGCTTCTTCAATAAATGCAACTTTTGGTATAAATCTAGGAGGCAATTATTGTTAGAGTCTAAACAAAACAATATAAATTAAGTTCTACCTAGAAAAAACTAGAGGCAAGCATACCTTGTTGACAAGTAATATAAAATGTTAAGAACAGGATATCGTACCTAAGGTATTCTAACATGCAAGATAATTAAATTAAACGATGCAAAATTACTCAGACGATCAAGAATTGATTCATATGAAAATAAAATAAAGTAATCGAATCAAGGAAATATGCAAGATGCAAAATACAAATTAAGAAAAACGATTAGATTTAATCAAATGATAGAAATTAGCTAAGGTATCGGATTTCAATTGGATTAGACACTAAAACTTGTAATAGTGGATTGATTTAGGAATTACTTCACTGAAGTAAGTCGAACCCAATGCTCACAGGGATTCCCTTCTCTTCTAAATTCGAGTTACCCACTTAGTTTATAGATAATTTGGAATAAAAGTCATTCAATATAAGAAGCCTAAAATTAAGTTCATTAATCCTAGCTATCCTCACACAAGATCCTAAGGTTGGTCTACACTTTGGTCTCAAGTATGTTGCTTGATTAATTTTCTGACAAATTAAATCCCATTGGTTATTGTTGGACCAATGGAGGTTGACAAATTAAATCCTTCTATATTTTGATAATAATAAAACCTAAGAAATGGTTAAGAAATAATTTCAGGTTAAGGAAGTTAATAAACACTAGTCGACTTAAAGCTTGCATAAGTCGACTATTATGATGATGAAGAATTGACTAATGATAGTCAAGGAATTGGCTAATGAAAAGAGCATATTTTGAACAATTGCGCTAGTTGACTAATGAGTATCAGAAAAATAAAAACGTGGATTTCATGTGAAGATTTTGCATTAGGATTTTACGCATTTATCTCGACAGTCAAAGATTGGAGAATCAATAAGATCTGTTGGTTGGAGAACTTGATAAGTCGACTATCACTTTTTAAGTTGACTATTTGATGTACAGAGCTGAAGACTCATATAAAAGAGTGTTGTTAGTTAACTATCACTTGGAAGACAAGTCGACTATGATGTGTTAGTCGACTATAACATATAGACCAGTCGACTATCAGGTACAGCTGAACAGACTTTGAATTTGTCAAAAGAATTCAAACGGGAGCAAATTTTTCTACAACGGCTAGGAGCGTCATGGAGCGTCTTGAAGCCTATAAATAGAGGTCTTCATTATAGAAGAATTAACCAATACGTTCTTAAAAGAAGCATACGTTCTATAGTGCTAAAATTATTCTCTCATTGCTCTCGTATTGTTTAGCTTACCTTGATTCTCTTTAGCTATACTTAGCTTTATCATCTCATTACTATCCTTGTTATTATTGTGAGTTGAGTGATTAAGGAAAAATCACTTGACAGGTAGGATTTATGTCGAGAAAACAAACCATTTGTAAGGTATAACTTGAGTCGAAAGTCAAGTTTATTGGAAGAGTTCACACTAAACTAAAAAGTGTGTAGTAAGAGCTTTGACAAAATCCTAAGTGGAAGCTTAGATAGAGGATGTAGGTCTTTGCACCGAGCCTCTATACATATTTTGTTTGCCTCTCTTCTCTTCTCTTTTAATTTATATTTCGATTTGTTTTTGTTTTGGCTTGTGTGTTTTAATTTTCAGTTTTGTAGCACTTTACGAAAAGAAGAAAAAATTCAAAGATCTATTCAACCCCCTTCTAGATCGTTTTCAAATGGTATCAGAGCGGGCTACCTATAAAAATCCAGGGATGGCACTAAACTTGACACATAACAACATAGCGGAAGAAGGTAACACAAATAATCACCCTCCTTTTTTTAATGGTACTAACTACTCTTCTTGGAAAAATCCTATGAAGTACCACATCATGAGTGAGGGAGTGGAGTATTAGAAGATCATAATCTTCGGCCCAAACGTTCCTTTGAATGAAAATGGTGAGGTAGAGATGGAGTTGGAATATGATGACAATGATTAGAAGAAAGCCTTCATCAACGCAAAAGCTATGAAGTTGATATATTGCACTCTTACCGTTGAGGAGAGAAATCGAGTGAACTCTATGTACTAGCGCTCAAGAAATGTGGGAGAGACTAAGCATTACTCACGAAGGAATGAACCAAGTTTGAGAAACAAAGATCAACATACTTCTCCATGACTATGAAATGTTTGTCTTGAAGGAAAGTGAGTCTATTTCTACTATGCTTAATCGTTTTATAGAAATTATTAATGGATTAGGCAACCTTGGAAAGCACATGACGGATAGCGAGAAGGTGAAGTAGATTCTTCGTTCATTGCCAAAAGAATGGGACTCACAAGTGACAACCATTATGGAGTTCAAAGACCTTAACAAATTAGAATTCAATGCCTTGGTGGGATCACTCATAAACTATAAGATCATTCTCAAGAGGAGGAAGAGGTAAGTCACAAAAGTCAATTGCTTTAAAGGCTAATGGTTCTTCTCTTAATGAAAGTGATGAAGAGTTAGCTGAAGAAGAAGATGATGAAGAACTAGCACTTTATGCTAGAAATTTGAGAATGTTCAAAGGTTTACTTAAAAATAGGAGAAAAGAATTACGTGGTGGTAAAAATGAAGAAAGAAAAAAGGTCATCATGGAGAGAAGGACCAAAAGCTATGAAGAAAAGAAGAGTATTGAAGAGTGTTGGAAATGTGGGAAAAGAGGAAATCATGCTAGAGAGTGCAAAAGCTCATCTTCTTCCTCAAAATTTCAGAAAAATGAGAAGTATGACAAAGAAAAGAAGAAAGCTAGTCTTATAGCCACTTGTAGTGATGATGAGGAAGCATACCTAAGCAATGATGAGAGTAACTTGGCTCTTATCGCAAATAGTTCCTTGTGAAGTGATGATGAGGATGAGATACAAGTAAAGAATGAAAATTCACTAAGCATATGGTACATTGATAGTGGATGTTCAAGGTATATGAGTGGAGACAAAAGCCTATTTATAGAAATCAAACCAAAGAATCAAGGCTTTTGTCACATTTGGAGACAACAAAAAAGGTAAAGTCATTGGTGTTGGTAAAGTGGGTAAGGAACCTTTGACTACCATTGACAATGTTCTTCTCGTTGATGGTTTGAAACATAATTTGCTACGTGTTTCTTAATTATATGATATGGATTTTAATGTGAAATTTGAATCATCTCATTGCATGGTTAAGAAAGATGAAAAAATACCTATGGCAACTAATCTAGTTTTGGAAAAGTTTGAGCATGAAGAAGAAGTTGATCAAAAGCTATATGGAGGAGATATCCAATCGACTAATTGGAGTCTAAGTTGACTGATGTTGAGGTAATGGTCGAGTATCTTTCATTTGCACATTGACTAATACATCAGGAGCAAAAATTGGTAAGTATTTTTTAGGCTCTCTAGTCGACTATTATAGTGTTAAGTCGACTAATAGTTGTTGATATGATATTACATAGATTTTTATCCTCGAATAGTCGACTAAACTTTTTATACCTGATGGTTCCCAAAATATGTATTTATTTAAGTCGACTAATGACCCTTCCAGTTGAGTAACCCACAGATGAAATTTATCTCCAGCCTACTACTTTTATTTTTCACAAAATTAGTCTACTAATAACCATACTAGTCATCTATCGGACATCACCTACATATAAAATCCCTTAATTTTTCACAAACCTCCGAAAGATCAAAACATTCAAACTCAAAATCCTCTCATTCCAGTCGGCTACTCTTTTCTTAAATCACTAAATCTACACCTACACATCATCATTCTTCATTCGAAACACTAAACTCCTCCCTCAAATCATCAAAACATCATTCACTTCGGTCAAAATCTCTTCATCTTCATCAAAAACCCTAAAAAAAACTCCAATCCACAAATCCTTCCAAATGGTACCAAAGAAAGCAAGAGGGAAGGGAAAGCAACCGGAAACTGCCACCAAAACTCACCAAACACGAGTTAGAGGGTCTTCTTTAAGGGGTGGAGTTGAAAGGGAGAATGAGGTTCTTGAACCTAGATTCACATCAATGGAGGCTCAACATCTTTATTATAAGGTACTAAAATTAGAAGTTTTGATTCCTTCCATACGTTTTGATTGGGTTGAGCTAGAACATAGTGAATTCAAGGATTTGTTTGATGAAATAACATGTTTAGGATTGAAGGACTTTTTGGGTTTTAAGGATGATATATATGAGGATTTAGTTAGAGTTTTCTACGTTAATCTAGTTGTGACTAGAAGTAATGTTAATAGTGGTGTTCATTTGAAGTCTTGTATTCAAGGGAAAGACATTTACGTTTGTGAGGAAAATTTGAGTATTTGGTTAAAGTTGCCTAAAGGAAGAATTAGGCCTAAAACTTCCTTACTTGATTCAAATGTATAGAGAAATGAGAATGGAGATAAGGATGAGGAAGCTGAGGTGAATTATGGCTATGATGAAGTGAAAGGAGATGAATTGCTAGGAAGTATTTGCATTGGACATTCATCCTAATATGACGCAATGGACTTGCCCTTGAATTATAGATTATTGCATTATGCAATAAATAAGGTTATTTATCCTAAAAAGGCTAGCAACAATCATATCACCTCATTGGATAAAAAAATGATATGGCATTTGGAAGAAGGTAGGAATATTAATTTTCCAAATTTGATCATCCAAATGATGAGGAGAAAGGAAAACTTGTTGAGAGGAGAGCTTAAAGGGAAAACTACCAAGCATAAAGGTATGCCTTATGGAGTTTTGATTACTTATATCTCAAAGTTGCAAAGGTGTAATTTGAGTTCGTAAGAACATTACCCATATCTAGCAAGTTGGAGGTTTACACCCTATAATATAAGGTGTAACACCCCACTCCCGCTGGACACGAACCCGATATCGATAGTGATATCCGAATCCGTGCCCCGCGAGGGTGGTGTGCCACATCACTTAACAGTTAAAAGTCGGTATAAAGTTTTTTTAAAACCACCAACATAAATTACAGAAAAGTAATAACCAAATGTTCCACTTTGTTTAATAACCATTTGATACAAAACAATGTAGACAA
>JANIIA010479296.1:0-16539 GCA_027478495.1 Erythroxylum alaternifolium | reverse complement strand
TGTGTCACACTCTCATTGGCTAATAAATTTCTTCCCAATTCACTTCAATTTCTCTCCAATTTCCAATGGCTCAATTCTAAAAATTCTTAATGTCATATATCTAAGTTTCCAGTGCCATTGGACAATAATTTCTCTACCGAAAAACCTCTATTTTGTCTCTTGACAATTTCCTGGGTCCGGAAATGACTCCGAAAAATTCCCAGAAAATTTCTATAATTCTTTAAAAATTGAAAAATCACTATGACCCTCTCCAATTCAATTTTACACACACAAAACATATTTTTACAAATTCACATTTATTCACACTTATACTGGGAAGAATGTCATGAATGCATGTACAGTAAATTTTTTACGTGCGAAAATCACTGTTCATTAATGTATGAGCATGAGATGTTGTTTCCTATTGCTCTCACGTGTACCCGTTTCTATGGTTCAACCCGTTAGATGGAAACGGGATGTTACAACCCTGATTAAACAACAGGAGCCTAATGAATGATAAATCATGTTAAACAATTTTAAAACAAAAGACGCTTGTTAAAACTGAAAGGAACCTCTTACAAGTTGAAAACATAAAGAGCCTCTTATAAAAGTGAAGGAGTCTCTTGCTAGAAAGAACACACTCACAATATAATGTGGAAATTTAAAAGTTAAAGAGAGAAAGAAGAAAGATGCAGTCGATTTATATTGGTTCAGCTTATAACCCAAGCTTACGTCCAGTCCCTAAGTATCAACTTGAGTAATTCACTTTAAGAATCCGAGTATTAAATTTGACGAGTCTCTCTGAGCTCACAAGTATATATTTTTCAAGGTTCTCCAACCTTCCACACTCGTAGGATATAACAAGCTTGTAAAAGCTCACAGAAAAATAAAATGTAAAATCAAAAGTAAGTTCTCAAATAACAATTTCTCTTATGATAGAGTAATTTCACTTTCTAAGGCACAATAAGAATTATATGACTCTCAAGAAGATAGATGTTACTCAAATGTTTCAAAAGTCTATATATGCTTACTGCTTTACAACTGTTGTTGCTTTTCTTTAAATAATCAATTTGTTCAACTAGCATTTGCTTCGTCTTAATTCTGACTTGACTTTACATTTTCAATATCATCTCTTCTAGAACAAAAATTTTTGGAGCTAATTGTTCAAAAGGTAAGATCCTCCCGAATGTTAATAAAGAAAGTTTACTAAAAAGGTTCTTGCAAGAAAGGAAGTAATTTTTCTTATGATATTATTTCCTTTTAAAAAGAAATACATTATCTATATGGGGAAATAAATTCAATTTGAATTTTGAAGTATTATATAGTTACCATCAAAATCATTAAATATAAGCCTTGAGCTAACAACGTGCATGGACACGATGTACCCATGAAACTATTAATCTAAAGGAGACTCGACTTTAGTTTTAAAGAAGAACTGAACCAATTACCTCTAACCAAGTGACAATTTTTGAGTACATGAGTCATGTTTTCGTCTAAGATCAATAGCAACAATAAAGTCTCGACTTCAAGTAGGAGGTCCCAACTACTAATTACCTCTAACCAAGTGACAATCTTTGAGTACACGAATTATGTTTTCGTCTAAGATCAATAGCAACAATAAAGTATAGACTTCAAGTAGGAGGTCCCAACATATCTACCAAACCAGGTATATGGATGACCGTAAACATAATAATTTCATCATAAAGTTGTCAAATTGCCGCAGCCCGTATTGATTTATTGGTCACATTTCTCATTGAATAATATTAAAGTTAATAGATGGAAATGAAGATTAGATTATTTTTAATATTATTTGACATTTTAAATTGATGAGAAAATATTGTTTACTTAGAGCAAATCATAAAACATTTTTAATACTTTACGCCAGATTTTTTTATTATTTTTAAAAGGTAATTATTAAAAATAAAATTGAATTACCTTAAACAATATTTTCCCACTTTAAACAATAAGAGGAAAAAAGGGAGCCAACTGCTTTTTTTGGTGCTTATAAGATTCAACTTCAATTGACTCCAGTGGAATGTTTCGTATTTCATAAAATATTGGTTAATCTGTGTCTTACCCACAAAAAGCATTACAAAAGAACATAATGATATTTCACAATTTGGTATAGTTGGTATCTGGCACTATAATGGACACTGGAATGATATTGGGATAAAATAAAAACAAAAAATTATTTTGGTATAGAAAATTTTTATAATTTAAATTAAAATTATTTAAATTATAAATATTTTTTTTACAAATTTAAATAATACTATTTCGTAATTAGGTGTGGCTTGAAGCCTTATATGCTCTCTGGTTTTCTCACCAGTGAATAATTTCTTATTAATGCATTCTCTTTTTTATTAAATAAAATAGATCGAGCCTCAAAAAGAATCAAATCTGATACTATAATTAAAGTTATTTAACTGTTTATTTTTATGTATATTCATTAAAACATTTAATGAATTTATTAATTAAGATAATTCGAATAAGAAAGCAAGCATTATAATTAAATCAGGAATTGTTACTTAACATTTTAAATTAATGACAAAATGCTCTCTAACCTTTGTAAATAAAGGAAACTTCACTTCATTATAAAATGAAGAAAAAAAAAACCCAAACATGTCACAGGCGAACTGTGCGGTAACAAAGATATTCGTCAGTACTAATACACATTCACTAAAAACAAGAGTCTTTTCTCACAAAACTTGTCCACAAGGCTCACGCTATCGACATCAACAATAAAGTCCCGGCTCCCGGCTTCAAGAAGGGGTCCTAATGTATCCACCAGCAAACAAATAAAGAAGGTGGTCCTAACATATCCACCAGCAAACAATAAATAATTCAGAAATTATTCTTTTTGGTGGTTATGCTTTAAATGGCTTGATAACAGCGCAAGCATTGAAGGCCTAACTGTTTGGAAAGGCATCGTAAGCTTATTCGTCCTACATGATAAAATGAGACAATTGTTAGAAAGTTACACCGCATAAGTGCCTTGATTATCGACATCAAGGGAAAAAAAAAAAACAAACAAACATGTCACTGGCGAACTAATACACATTCACTAAAACCAAGACTCTTTTCTCACAATACTTGTCCACAAGGCTCACGCTATCGACATCAACAACAAAGCCCCGGCTCCCGGCTTCAAGAAGGTGGTCCTGATACATCCACCAGTAAACATTAAAGAAGGTAGTCCTAATATATCCACCACCAAAATCAATTCTTCATAATATCTTTTGTGGCTCAGGCCATATTTGCAACAAGCCGACAGAAATTATTCTTTTTGGTGGTTATGCTTTAAATGGCTTGATAACAGGACAAGCATTGAAGGCCTAACTATTTGGACTAGCATCATTAGCTTATTCCTCTTACATGATAAAATGAGACAATTGTTAGAAAGTTACACCGCATAAGTGCCTTGATTATTGAAGTATGTTCGTTATCCCCAATCTATTTTGTGATTTTCTTTAAAATCTTCTATTTAGATTAGTCTATTCGTCTTTTTTAATATTTTTTAAAAATAGGCCAATTTACTCCAAAAGTTGTTTAGATAAAGTGAACATTTTTTGGATAAATGATTTTATTTTAAATGTATCAAAGCCAGGTTCCATTTGAACTGGACATTCGAGCGTGTTCTCCTTTCTTTCGTTTTTTTTAAATGGCAGTAAACGAAAGTGCAATTAGCCTGTCTCAACCTTAGATTCCAATTTTCAAAGGAGACTCATATGAGTTTTGGAACATCAAGATGAAGGCACTGTTCAATTCTCAAGACGTCTAAGACTTGGTGGAGAATGGGTATGCAGAAACAAGCGATGATGAGACAAGGTAGAAAGAAAATCAGAAACACGATGCCAAAGCATTATTCTTTATCCAACAAACAGTAGATGAATTGATAAGTGTGAATTGCATCATGTTTTAGAGCTTAGTTTGATATGTATGTAATCGTTAATTCCATCAATGAATTACATATTTCCAATCATATTATACTGTAGGGGTATTTTCGTCATTAATACTATTTTTTTGTTCTGTCCATTGCAACCAAACACATTTTGTCCTCCAGACAAAGACAATTTTTTCTGTTCTGTCCTTCATAACCAAACAGCTTACTGTCTTCAATTTTTGTTCTTTTCTGTCTTTAAATTTTCGTTCCGTTCCGTCTCTGCATCTTGAAGATAGCAACCAAACAGACAGTTAGGGAGTTTTGTTATTCCATGTTATATTAACAGTTCGCTCGAAAAAATGACATTACTGAGCTTAATTGGTTTTTATAATGTTATCAATATAGTCCTTCTGATTATTCTGCAGTTTGTAGCTTACTTACAGGCTACAAAACTGATGTTGAATGAAAAAGGTGGAAATAAGCTACTCATAATTGATCCCAGCTGAGTTTCCAAAGATAAAGGGTCTAGCTACCGACCTTAAAAGAAGCTCTGCATGGGAGGCAACCTATAGATTGGTAATTCCATGTTATTTCTTTTGACGTTTAGATAATGTGAATTCCATAGTTAGGTTATTTCGTTTCCAAAAAGGGTCGAAAAGGTATAAGACTTCATCATAAGTTAGATAATCGAGGAAGTAAGCAAAAGAGAAGTGAAACAGCTATAAATAGTTACAAAGTGATCTTGGGAATGTGTAAAAGGACAAAAGAAGAAAAAAAATCAAAAATTAGTGAAAATATTGCAGGCCATGATTGTGGCTTAGTAGCAGGGTAAAATGTACACGTGAATTTCAGCTAATTTTTTACCATTTTACCCTTCCTTCACCTATATATTCATTTCTTACTTAATTTTTTCACTCACTTTCATTTTTACTTTATCTCTCTAAGTTAGAACCTCCAAACACTCTCACTTCTCTCTAACCAAATTCCAAATTTCAACTTTATTCCATCTTTCACTTGCTTACAAGCCAACATATCGCACATTAAGCAGTTAGCGAAGCGCAACTAATAATTAGGACGAAACCAAGTCTTAGGCCAAGGGTGAAGGAATAGGGTGATGAATTTTGAAGCACACTTCCCAATCTACATAAAGGAGGAAGGTATTCGTTTCCAATCCCTTAATATGAAACAAATAGTAGTCCCGAAATATTTTGATTTTGATACGCTTGATAGGCTAGAACTGCAAGATAAGGTAGAGAATCTAGCAAAAAGAATTTAGTAGGTGAAGTTCATACACTTTCATTATCCTGTCTACCAGAGCTCACTCTCAAATTCTTCACTTCCTTTTGTTATAAACCTAGTAACCCTAAGGAAATATGGTTTAAGTTGCGGCGATGAAATTATGAGCTGAACATTGAAATCTTGTACGATATTTGCAGGTTCCCTAATTTTTCTATTATTGATCAGCATAATGATTTTTGTGCTTCTCACTATTGGAATGAGCTCACTGGGTTAGAATTTGACACTAAAAATGCCCACAACAACATCATCAGAACTCATGAGCACTTGTTATTGTATAAATTCATATGTCAAATAGTTTTTGACAAATCAGACACTAACAAGTGTTCAATAAAGGAACTTTCCCTTTTGTGGTGCATGAATCATAGCATTCTAATGTGCACCTCCACACATGTGCTGAATGCTATTATTATAACTCTATGTAAGAGGAGCAATAATTTGGGTATAGGGTACTTGGTTTCCGTCATTGCTGAGTACTATGGCATGGTTTATAATGGCCTAACTATCTACCTCCTTGATTTTCTAATCCACCATCATCTATGGCGTGCTGAAATCTTTAAGTCCCATAACATGGAACTACGGGATATCATCCAAAAGACTTATGTGAAGATCAAGGCTAGTCAGGCGAGTTTTAACATAGTGCCGCCTCAGCAGGCAGAAAAGAACTCGATTAGTGAGCAGTCCGAAGAGGAAGAAGACATAGAAGGGCTTGGTTGGAAGAAAGTGCTCAATACAATCTATGCCAACACCAAGGTAATTACAGATACACTTACGGAGAACTCTAGAAGGATAAAGGAGATGGCCTAAACACGACGACGTCAGAGCTGGGATATACATCATATTCATGGATACTTTAAGGCTCAAGGCGTCCAACTGTCACCTTCGACACCATCCCCTCCTCCATCACTGTGATGCTTTGTTTTTAAACCTTTTTCTTTTAAATTTAGTCTTTATTTTATTTTAATTTTAATTTTAATTTATGTTTCTTCTTTCCATGCATGTTTGTTTGCCTCTTTCTCACATTGAGGACAATGTGATATTCAAGTGTAGGAAGGGTTGTGTGTTTTATGACAATTTGTTTAGGTTACATATTGTGGATTGTGTGAATATGTCAATGACTTAGATGAAATGAAATTGATTTAATTTTGAACATAGTCTATTAGGTTCTGAAGAGTCATTAGCTCGCGAAATTAGTAATTTGGGTTCTTTAGCTAAATATACAAGTTAATTAGGATTTAATGTTAGTTTTTCACCCTTTAAATTGTCACATTTATTCAAAATTTTTGGTCTTTCGACTAAAGTAGCTTTGCCAGTATTCTTTCACGAAAACAAGTAACTAAAGCAACAAAGTAGGCATTTAATAATAATAAAAAATTGTGTGTTTGTTAATTTGAAATAAATAACTATTCCATCGGCCTTTTAGTTATGAATAGAGCTAGTAGCCAATTAAGAACGTAATGTAGCTGAGTAATCGGATCGACACGCATCACAAATGTGTGCCTTCGATTCAAAAGACTATAATGATGTTCCAACCAAGCAGTTTAATAAAAACAGGACTTAGTCGAGCAACAGGATTGACATTCATCACCAATGTTTGCCTCCGAGTAAAAGATTAGTATGATATGTGTTCAACTATTAATTCAATCATTTAGTATGTGTTTAGGTTAGAATTGTGTTAGTTTGTTAATTATTTGTGTTTTACATGTTTTATACGTTAGTAAAGTCTTTGAGCTTAAAAATTATGTTTTTAAGGTACCTTGATTTGTTTGCTTGTATTTCAGGGTCAACGTCAAAGAATGGAGAAGTTTCAGAGACATTCAGGCCGAAATAATGTCCCATAATCGTGGCATAATAGAAGCACCAGAGTTAGCCCACGATCGTGGCCTTGACAGAATCCCAGTACATGGCCCACGATCATGTCCTACATGCCACGATAGTGACAGAAGCCCAGGAAATGACCTACAATCGTGGCCTGTGTCAGCCAGACGCGTAGACACTAAAAAATGTCAAGTTTCTAAGAATTTTTCAGACCTTTCGAATCCCTAAAAAATCCTAGGACTACTCAGAACACAAGAGGATATTTAAAGAACAAGAAAAAGAGGCAGAGGGAGCTTTTGAATTAGCTACATTGAGAAATCCTATAGAGAATTCATCAAGAGATTGAGGAAGAGAAGAAGGAAGAGAGAAGAGGAGAAGAAGCTGGCTCGAAGTACTTCCCGAATTAGGAGATTTCCCGATGTCGCTACTACCCGTCCTACATTTCGATTGTATTTCCTGTTTATTTTTCAATTTTATCATTGTATAAAATTGGATTGAATAGTTGATGATAGAATATGGAATGTCGAGGATGTTCTAAACTCACATTTGGAGTTTTATTCTTACTGAAAACTAACTCAGTGACCTTGTCAAGTTTGATTCTTCCAATCTTTTGGTCAAGAGCAATAGAGAATCTTCGTTTGTTCTCCTCAAATGTGTACTTCCCCTCTATAGTAATGATGAAGATTTGACTATTATCTGAGCCTCCATTTGTTAGCCAGGTCCTTATAGTTGCTTTTGTATATACCATTTATTGTAGTCTATTTTTTTAGGAGACTAAAATCTCTGTAGCTCTGTAAAGGTTCATCCTCTTTTTTAAGGTTTTTAAATATTGTTATATTTATTATTCGCTAAATGGAATAGATACAACTGATAAGGGCAATCTTGTATAGAGAGTGATCACCTTTACTTTAGAATTTGAGGTTACTAGACCAGTTAAGTATTGTTGTCTAATTCACCTCTAGGCAGTTGATATTGGAAATAGGATTTTGGACCAAGTAAGGGTTAAGAAGTAGCATCTAAAGAATAAATAAATGGTAAACTAATTAAGTCTCTTGATCATAATTTACACCTCCTGCTAACTAAATAAATTGTTATCCTATCATGGAGTCCGCTCAAGAATCCACTCTCAAAGTGATGAACCAAGACTTTGTGAAGTTAGATCGCCTTGATGGAACCGACATCAACTTCAGTCGGTCGAGATATAAGATGATGTTCTTCCTCACAGATAAGGAAGGATGAACAAGATAAGCGTCAAGAAGATGTATTGCTTTGTAGGGATCACATTCTCAACACCCTCTCAGACAGCCTTTATGATCTCTTTACCACCGTGAAGAGTCCAAAAGAGATTTGGGCATCGCTTAAACGTGAATATGCATCTCAAAAGTAAGGAATAGATAAGTTTCTTATTAAAAGATATTTTGAGTTTAAATTTATTGATGGTTCGTATCTTATGGATCAAATCGACAATTTACAAGTGATTGTTTCAAAACTTAAAGACTTAGAGGTTGAAATTTCAGGATCATTACAAGTATTTGGAATGATTATCAAAAGAAGTTAGTGCACACTTCTGAAATTTTAACTATTGGTAGTGTTTTAAAGCATCTTCAAATTGAAGGAGGTGTAAGAATTCTTCAAAAAAAATAACTGGAAGGAGATCCAAAGGTGAATTTTATGGATGAGAAGAAATCCAACAATTCTAAAGGAAGAAACCTAAAAATGCTAATGCTAAAGATAAGAAAAAGAATCAGGTTTGCTACAATTGTGGAAATAAAGGGCAATATAAGGCCGACTGCAAATCCAACAAGAAGCAAAAAGGAAACAATGTTCCTAGTGCTAACCTTATTAAATGGGCAGAAATTGTGGCAACCTTGACTCTTGGTACTGTGACGGAACTTCACATTACAAAGGATTGGTGGTATAATTCCAGTGCAGCACTTCATTTGTGCAATAATAAGAACCAAGTCAAGAACTATGAAGTTCTTGAAGGACATGAAGTGGTCATGGCCAATGGTGTGAAAGCTAAGGTGCATGGAAAGGGAGATCTTCATTTGTTATTCACTTCCGGTAAAAAGTTGGTGCTCACTAGTGTTCTTTATGTCCCAGATGTGATTAAGAGCCTTGTTTATGTAGATATCCTGAGCAAGAAGGGCTTGAAGGTTGTACTTGAGCCACACAGTGTAATCTTGTCTAAGAATGGTATTTTTGTAGGAAAAGGATATTCTTGTAATGGCATGTTTAAGCTTAGTCTTAATAAAGTGAATGATGTTTCTCGTTTTTTTGGTTGATGCTTCTTATTCTTTATAGCATAGTAGATTAGGATATATTAGTCATAAAGTGATTCATTATATGTCCAAAAATGGTCTAATCTCTTATAATGGCTAAGTGAATAAGAAATGTGAAACATCCATACAAGCAAAGATAACCAAACTTCCTTTTCCTAAAGTTGAAAGACATACAAAATTGCTTGATTTGGTGCATTTAGATATATGTGAATTTAATGGTTTTATAATAAGAGGTAGTAACAAATGCTTCATTGCATTTATTGATGATTGCTCTATATTTGTGCCTTTTTATTTTATAAAACCCAATAATAAAGCATTTAATATATTTAAGACATATAAGTCTCTTGTTGAAATCGATATTTGATGGAGAAGGAGAATATTTCTCTAATGAGTTCTCAAAATTTTGTGAACAAAATGGTATTATACACCTAAGTAGTGCAGCATATACTCCCCAACAAAATGGTTTGGTTGAAAGGAAAAATAAAACTCTGCAAGATATAATTAATTATATGTTGATGAGTTCGGGTTTGCCAAAAAATGTGTGGGATAAGGCTTTGTTGGCTACATATCATTTGCATAATCAAATTCCATTCTTAAAGACTAAAGTGTCTCCATATGAAGTATGGAAAGGAAGGAAGTCAAACCTTTCATATTTGAAATTTAGGCAATGTAGCTTACTATAGAGTCCTTGACAACAAAAGAACAAATTTAGGACCAAAAGCACTTAAAAGTGTGTTTGTGGGCTATACAGAAAATTCTAAAGCTTATAGGCTACTAGAAGTTGACTTTAATGTGATTATAGAATCAAAGGATGTTGAGTTCATTGAGGATTTGTTTCTTAAAGGCTTAATGGTAAATAAGGATCCATCAAATGGACCTACCCCTTCTCCAAGTGTTGAACTCTTAAGTGCGTTAAAAAGACCAAGTATAGACCCTCCAAGTGAACCTAGGAGGAGTCAAAGTCAAAGGAAGGAAAAATATCTGCCTTCAAATTTTATTTCTTCACAAGCTATTGTTTTCTTAGTTAATGGCTATAGGGATACTCTACTAAATAAAACTCTAGTTTTATTAAGTGTAGAGGAAGATCCTAAAACCTTTAGTAAAGAAATGAAATCAAGGGATATGGCATTTTGGGGAGAAGCGGTAAATGATGAAATGGACTCAATATTTTCTTCTTACCCTCTCTCCTATCAAGATCCTTATTTCCCCTAGTGGGTTCAGCCTCCACAACATTCTACCCATTCACACTAGTTTCGGCCCCCACCACCTTTTCATGTTCACCCATCTTTCTAAGCTTCAATTGATCCTCATAAATCTGATTGGTTGTTAATGGAACAAGGGTTATTGGTTTCCCATCTTTATAAACTTATAATGGTTCTTGAAACCATTTTTAGTTGATTTACCTCATAGGTCCAAACCAATTGGTTGTAAGTGGGTATTTCAAAGGAAATATTCCATAAATGGTACTATTCTAAATTATTGAACAAGGCCAAGAGCTAAAAGTTTTAAAAGTTTTAGGAAAATAGAAGGAAACGATTACTTTGACATATATGCATTAGTTGCTAGAATTACATCGGTAAGAGTACTTTTGGCTTTCGCTTCGATCTATAGCCTTTATGTACACCAAATGGAAATAAAAACAACATTCTTAAATGGTGATCTAGATGAAGAAGTGTTTATGGAACAACAGGAAGGTTTTGTGCTACCGAGAAATGAAAAGAAAGTATGTAAGCTAATCAAGTCATTATATCGCTTGAAACAGGCACCTAAACAATAGCATGAGAAATTTGACTATGTTTTACCCTTATATGGATTTAGATATAATAATTATGATAAGTGCATTTATTCTAAATTCAGTGAAGAGTATGGAGTGACCATTTGTCTCTATGTAGATGACATGCTTATTGTTAGTCCTATATATAAAGGGAAACTAAGAAGTATCTTTCTTATAAATTTAAGAGGAAGGATCTCGGTGAAGTAGATACTATCTTAGGCATTAAAGTTAAGAAACATAGTGGGGATTTTGCACTCTCTCAATCATATTATGTTGAGGAAATCTTGAAAAAATATCAACATTTGAATGTGAAAGAGGTAAGTACTCCTTTTGATCCTAACTTTAAGTTGCATGAGAATGAAGGTAGTCCAATTACACAACTTGAATATCTTAGTATAATTGGAACTCTAATGTATACAATGAGTTGCACTAGACTGGATATCTCATGCTTAGTATATAGACTAGCTAGATACGTTAAAAGTCCTAACTAAGAACATTGGTAAGCTATTAAAACAGTGCTATGATATCTTAAGAAGACAAAAGATTTTGGACTCTTTTATAATAGCTTTTCAAATGTTCTTAAAGGATTTTCAAATACTAGTTGCATTACTAACATCAGTGACTAAAAACAAACCCACAAGTTGTAACACACCACTATCACAGAGTATAAACCCGAACATCCAGAGGACATTAAAGAACATACCCTATGATAATGGCATGTTAGAGGGTTCTCATTCACTTATTATTGCATCTTATGTAATCAAAAGATCAACTCTTCCCATTAAATTCATAAACATAACATTCACTGTAGCATTACACTTCATTAAAAAAAATTGTACAAAAAATTTTGAGAGCTTACTACTCTTTTTACAAAAAATTTTACATGAAATGAGAAATTATACAAAAGTACTCTATCTAAATTCCTCAATAGCAGCTAATTAACCTTTGAGCCATTCGTGACTTCCAAAATGGACAGAACTAAACTTTTACTAGTCTGCCTTAGGAACCATATCTCTCTTGTACTTAAAAATCAACATTTGCAATTTTGACGAGTTTTGCGAACTTAGTGAATGAACCATCCTCGATGTGCTCACTTATATCAGAACACAAACGTCTCAAATACAAACCAAATTCTCAGTATACCTCATCCCAACAATACATCATGAATTTCACACATTTCATATAATCTTTTCAAAATAATTCAATCATCTATCTCAGTCAATCATATTATGAAATGTACACAAATATTTCATATCATAATATCAGCATAATTCAATAATTGTTCATTATCATTCACATGGTACATTTGAAGATATATTTGCAAATTTATATACTCATGTGACTCCACTTTCATTTTTATTTTGTTGTGACTGAGTGCCTATTTACAACCCATATCCCTTGTAGATACCGGGCTTATTTAACATTTTATCCTGTACCTATTGTGGATATCGAGCTCATTAATCATTGAGCTTGTGGCTCTTTATGCTCATTTATGAACTTTAAGCTCTTTTCAGACTGGTAACTCTAGTCATAACTCCTTTATCTGACCATGTATAACAATGTAATGAAATGTATCGTTTCACAAATAAGCTTTATTCACTTTCATTCATGTGTATAATCATTTTCATATATTCATCGGATCTAAGTCTAACATTCAACTTTTCGTTGAGTATGCACTTTCCATATTCACATTCAATTATAATACACTCTCAATATAATCCCAAATATCAAACTCCTCAGACAAATCAATGTCTAGAATCATCACAATCATGGCAATAACAGTTTAATAACTAAAATTGACACAGATACAAATCAAACATAGTGAGAAAACATCTAGGTTAACTTATAGTACGCTCTAGATTAGCTATTGCCTTGACGATCAGGCAATGTCTAGATGCTATTGTTCAACTTGTACTTTTTAATCATGTAATACACACATATTTTACTTATTACTAAGTTGATCAATCAAATACATATTCATTCATGCACATATATACATATGTCATGTTCAATGCATGCTCAATTGACTTTCCGGATATGTATTCTTATGCAAATATCTTGACCATTCAAACATTATAACTTGTACACAACTAGTTTGCAATTAGGTTTATACCTTAAGTAAGCTTAATTTACTCCAAATTCATTAATCATACATTGACCAAACTTTTCTAACTATATATATATATATACATATATATATATATATGTATATATTAATACAATTTCCCAATTCTCATTCATCCATACCTAGTACGCATTATTCATGCCCTTAAATCATATTTGCATTCATAAGAGCATATTTATTCCTTTGACAACTCATAACGTCCAAATTTGGATACATAGATATCAAATCAGTCCACTCTTTAAGTTATGACATCAATTAACAACCTAAACTTATCAAGCAATCACAAATTAATCAAGCAACAATCTAGGTTCATTCTATGTCAAATACACCAATTTATAGTGACTTTTCCTTAGCTGGTTCAATATGTACGCAAAGTAGAAATTAATAATCTAGAACTAGGCCCACAATCATGGGGGACCTTACCACGATTGTGACATAAGGCAAGTAACAGGCCATGATCGTGGGATGTGGGCCACGAACGTGCACTATCTTTCTTCCCTCAATTCTCCACGAATTGCACATACTAAGAGACATCACTAACACTTGAATTTTTCCAGAACTCATGTCTGTAAAGCTAATTCATTTCATACTCTTCTACCTTCTATATTGGTTACATTAAATCTCACAAAATTCTATTCATTTGTTTCATTACCATTCACTTTATACCATCATAGATGTAGTCCTAACTTTTCCAGGTTTAAGAACACTTTAATAATACCTATCTTTAGCTTGAATTCATCATCATTTATACTTCAAATCCTAACTTAAATCATCCATATGATAACCTATAACCAGGGTTTTCATACACTAAGAACAAAGTAGAAAAACATCCAAGTTCATCCAACATATTCTAGCATGTTCATCATCAACATCATATACATTTCATTCCAATTCAATCATCATTCTCATTCTATTAAACATGCCATAAAGATCATATTTCTACTTACTTATTAAGCTTTCAATTTCAGCTCAAAACATCAAGGTAACCTATCCCTCCAAGCAAGCAAGATCAACACAATTTTAAGGTGAAAATGAGTTGATTTTTTTGGTAGCAAGATGAAAGTAACATTAAACTGGTTTCTTGGCTATTTTGTGAAGGATCAAAGCCTAGCTTTGGTGCAGTATTTTTAGCTAGGGTTAAACCAAAATTTAGAGAGAAGATAGAAGCAATTTCAATAAAGGAATAACAAAGAAAACAGTAGAAACTATCCTTGCTGTAACTTTCTTCGTCAGGTGCTAGGTGTCACTATCTTTCAAAGACATATGACTTAAGGCATGTAAGCCATTTTCCCACTTAATATTTTGCCATATGCTACCTATTAATTAGTCCACGTGTCACTCAATAATTGGTCCATTTGTCAAATAATTACTAGTCCATTTGTCACTCATTTATCTATGCCAAATGTCACTCAATTTATAGGCTTAGGCATCCTAATTGTTCATGTGTCAATTTGTCTTATTACTTGACATTTTTCCTAGTCCAAATGTACATATTAATTCATCACTCTCCCAATTAATAACAATTAATTCCAATTTACTTATTGGAATCCAACCAAACCAAAATTCAAGACATAAAAATTCACAATTCAAATAATGTTCATTTTAAATCTTTCATACCCCAGAATATGTCAATTGAGTGCATATACTATTTTTGCAGTGTGTACCCAATTCATAATTTATGTGTGTATGTTGATGATATGCATGTGAATGAAATGTTATCAATACTATTACTTATGTGCAATGTCTAGGGTTCTAGCCCTTAGTATTTTTCAAAAATTGGATATTACAATTCTCTCTCTTAAGAAATTTCTTCCTCAAAATTCTTACCCGATTGATTAAATAGATGGAGGTATTGTTTCCTCATATTCTCTTCAGTTTCCTATGTAGCTTCTTCATCCCTGGCCATCAAAAATGTTGTTTCAACATACTATACATCTTAGTATGTTTCCCTTAGAATTTCTTTTCTCAGATCATCTACATCAGGTACGCATAACCTCCGCTTTAACCACAATGTATCATCTCTCAATTTAAACTTAGAATTCGGATTCTGTTTCAGCCTCTTAATAAGCTTCAATAATTCTAGATCCTTTATTTGACCTTTTCTAATCCTTTTATTCAATACCGGTCTAAGCTTTAATGTAGCCATTAATGCTTCATTTTGCCCTAAATTCAACTCAACATTCAATGCTCTTAGTTATACTAGGTTTGCTAACCTTGATAACTATACTTGAGCCATACTACTATTGGATTTCCTGCTTAATGCATCAGCAACAACATTAGCTTTACCAGGATGATATTCAATTATGCAATCATAATCCTTAAGCAGTTTAATCCATCGCTTTTGTCTCATATTTAACTCATTCTAACTCAACAAATATCTCAATCTCCTATGATTTGTGAATATCTAAAATGTATCACTATACAAACAATGTCTCTAAATTTTCAAAGAAAACACTATTGCAACAAGTTCTAAATCATGAACTAGATAATTGAATTCATGAGACCTTAACTATCTTGATACATATACAATCACTCTGCCATGCTGCATCAAAACACATCCTAA
The DNA here is from genome assembly GCA_027478495.1 of Erythroxylum alaternifolium. NCBI lineage: Eukaryota > Viridiplantae > Streptophyta > Magnoliopsida > Malpighiales > Erythroxylaceae > Erythroxylum > Erythroxylum alaternifolium. Next base: position 822 of record JANIIA010479296.1, on the reverse strand, counting down.
TCCCTGATGTGAGGCATCACTATACACAATATATCCTTTAAATCTAGATGGAATAGCTAATATTAGTGTTGTAGTTAATTGTTGCTTTAGTTCCTCAAAACTCCTTTAGAACGTATCAGTCCATCTGAATGGTACATTCTTCCTCAGAAGCTTTGTCAAAGGGACTAAGATGAAAGAAAACCCCTCAACAAACCTCTTATAGTATCCTGCTAGTCAAAGAAAACTTCGAATCTCAGACACATTTCTCAGAGCTTCCCACTTCATCACTGCCTTTATTGTCTTTAGGTCTATTTGTATGCCCTGTCCACATACTATGTGACCCAAGAATACTACTTGATCAAGCCAAATTTCACTTTTAGTAAACTTGGCATACAATTGCTTCTCTCTTATTATTTGTAAGACCAACCTCAAAAGCTCTTAACGTTCCTCTCTACACTTTGAATAAAATAAGATATCATCTATGAATGTAGTTATAAAATGATCTAAATAAGGTTAAAATACCTTATTCATCAATGCCATAAAAGTTACTAGAGCATTAGTCAATCCAAAAGGCATCACCAAAAACTCAAAGTGCCCATATCTGGTCCTAAATGCACTCTTACGTACATCAGCTTCAATGTTGGATCCCGATCCTCTCCATACTAGTAATGCATATGATTAGATTTTGTTGAGGATTAATTTCGATTAATTTGATTGTGATTAGGTTTTAATTATAATGTCTTTGGGAGTAAAATTTTTTTTTAAAAAAAGATTGAAGGATTAAGAGGAGAAATTGAGATTAAAAGTAGAAAGCATATGGTGTTAGTCAAAATTAAAAGAACA
>JANIIA010479180.1:0-16556 GCA_027478495.1 Erythroxylum alaternifolium | reverse complement strand
ATTGGTAAAATTGATATGATGCCATGTGGAATGAATGTAGTGATCGCACGTAGCTCACCCTTATCATAGGATATGTATCGGAATGACCTGCGGGCGTCTCGGTGCTTACCCAACGGTAAGGGGATGCTACAGATAGATTTGTAAAAAAAAATATTTAGTAGCATACAAATAGATAAGCATAGCACTCACCACTTTGTCATTATTAAAAAGGAGGGCATTATTAAACCAAGCAAATTTAAATTTATAGTTTTCATGATAATGAATTATTGAAGTATTAATGGATATGTCTAAATGATGATAGGTAATATTGGGAAATGATGTTGTAAGAAAAAGCTTGCAGAAAGCTTTAGAATTACTACTTGAAGCTTAGATTGGATGAACAATTTAAAAGTTGGAGTTTATGTTAGGAAATGTCAAAAATGTGATTTAAGTTTTGGATAATTTACATAAAGTCGACTCATGATTGCTCAAAGATTTCAAGGCAATCGGGAAGATAATTTTTAGAGAGTGATATTGTTGTCGTATTTTGATCATAACTTTCTCTATTGATATTGGATTGAGATGATTTAAAAGGTATTGGAAACTAAGAGAAGTTTCTACAGAAACATAGAAGATACATTTTTTGTTAGATCAATTTAACTAGTTTGGTCGACCAAATAGTGTCGTATAAATAATACTTTGATTGGCCGAAACTGGTTAGGTCGACCAAATATACTTTGATTTTTAAAAATACAAATAGGCATATTTTTTCAATATAAAAAAGATTGATCCTAAAATTGACTTGATGTTTAAAAATAAGTGGAAAAAACCTCCCCTGAAGTAAAAAACACAAGAGGAAGAATAGTATGTTAGAGATAGTTTTAAATGCCCCAATCTTATAAGATTTGTCTCGAGTCTTAAAAAGAATTGAGTTTTAATAATTTACTTTTTACCCACTTCAGAAAAGGCATAGTAAATTTGGAATACCGCAACAAGTTTGGAGGTGAAAATAGATTAAGGAAGATTGAACTACTATAGATCATAAGTTGTCTCTTTCTTTTTATCTTTTAAATTGTTTATACTTTTGTTATGAAAGTGTTATTATATTTGTTATATATATGTTACTTTGTGTTGACGGTTACTTTAATAGACTGAATATTTGAGAGTACAAGGCTGCTAGTTTAAATAGACTTAAGAATAAGTATTGCTTTTGTCATTATCTTTATTTTAAATATGTCAGACACCAAATTTTAAATAATTTTTAGTCAAATTTTATTTATTTTGACATTATTTTCAATATTATCTAATGTTTTCTATTTATATATAAGGTGTTTCATAAATTTTCATTAAACGTTTTCTATTTTAAGTCATCTAATTCACCCATTTCTTGGGTTCATTAAAGTCACAAAGACCTACAATTTGAGTGGGCCAAAGTTTGTGGGAGATCATTTGAAATATTTTAGGCAGTACAAGGGCATGGTATTCAGGAGCGTTAAGCTCTCTCACATGTAAACTTATTTCTACTCAGAGCTGCATATCGCCGACCATAATGCCTCTAAACCCTGTCCTACCTGGAGTGTAAGAACAAAGAAAATGGCGAAACACTACAGAGCAACTGTAGTGTAAGGTGAGATAAACATAAATTATTACAACTATCCTGCCGGTGGAGAACAACACAATAACACTTGTCATATACTCTTCTTGACTTCTTGCATGTTGTTTTTTGTTGCCCATTTGTAGAATCATCTTTTAAATAATTACCTTTTTTTTCATTTATCTTGTAACTATAAGAATTGGCCTAATCATACAACAAACTAAATACAGTCATCGATCTTGGCAGTAGCTGTGCCAATCATCGGTTAAACAATGATATTGCTTACGGAAGAACTGGCCTTTTCTAACTTAGGCACATCTCTTTATCAGCATCAAGCCTGCAATCCTGTCTTACGTGGGTAGTCTGCTCCTCAGACCCAATCATTAAACATTTGCTTAGCAGAACCACTGCAGATAGCTCCAATTTACAATCTCATAACACATGTACTGACACCTTCAATAGTAAACTTCTGGTATGTAGCATGGCAGCTCCAGTGGGTCATCTTTGATATAATTTACCACTGCTGCAGTATTTTCTTGATTTTGACATCATTTCTACTCCTAAGAAAGCGTTTGAAGATTACATCATGCTCAGACTGGAATCTCTAACAACATTATACACCTCAGATCCTTCAAACATCCTCAAGCTTCAAATTCATCGGGTAATGAAATTTTAGCTGGAACATCAGCTGAACATTACGGACTTCTAGTAGATTTGGCTGTCTAAGTTCTGATTCTCAAGGCATTCCAAAGATGGAGATACAGAAACCGGGAAGATATATAACAAGGGATGCAAAAGTCTTGGAAGTTCTCTTTTAATGTTCAGGAGAAGGATGGTTGGAGGAAAATCTCAGACCTTGATAGACAAAATTTCATCTGCAGACTTTCGTTTTACTGATTCTGTGTAGCATCACAACAAGACAACTTCAAAATTTTGTACTCTGGTCTTAAAACATGTACAACACTATTGCAGAAGAATATTCACAAATGTAGTTAGTATTGTAATTGGCACAAGATTCACAATATAATAAATTGACAATCATGAGAGATAGTTGTGGTGTCAACTTTCCTTCTCAACTGAGTTGATAGGAAATCTGATACAGTATGAATTGAAAATTAGGTTTCTAAGATAAACAAGATCTGGAAATACAGAGAAAGAGACAGGAAGAGAGGAGGCAAGTTCCATAAGAATCTTGCTATTTTCAATTGATAGTAACAGAATGACTAGTTAGTTATTATTAATATTCCAACAACTAAAAACAATTTTCATGCACCAATGGTTCCTTATCTGACATATTACATGTATCAATTTGTTTATTGAATAAAAGTACAGAGTTCATCACAAAAATTACATCCTCTTGTAATTTATCCTGGTATAAATTTTGTCCTCCAGAATGTTAATCAAATTTCAAGTTTATATGTGCCCCAAGCCCAGGTAAAAAGAAGCTTACAAGCAGAGAATGGATGAAAAGGTTCATGTTTCTACATGTTTGTTGAATCATTAAGTTTAATGACAAACAGAAGCCCAATAGAAGGGAAAATGCTAGCAGCGTGATGGAGGGTTGGTGATAAAGGATGGGGTAGTAGGTCTCAAACCACGTTACTAGGATTTCTTTTTCTGCCTTTGTGTTACCTTTTCTCTTTTTAATAAATGATTTGCTACAAAAGGATTTTTTTAGGGAACATGTCATCGCTAATGACGACATATATTCAAAGATCTTGCAAAAAAGGGTAAGAATATAGATACCAATTCTATCCCTGATGACAGTAGCATGTTTGGGTCCAGCACTCTTTTGTGCAAAGGATAATATATCAGAATACATATCACTAGAGGGTGTAAAACCTGCATCCATCATCCATTCCAAAACCTGCAGTAAAAATTTGCCCAGTCCCTCCATCAACAACTATTTGAAAGCAGGCAAGCAGTATATAGAAAAAATGAAATCAATATTGCATCATTTCTCAGGAAAGGAAGGAGAAATCATTGTCCTTCTAACAGAACATCAATTCACAACATAGTCGGGAAACAGTTTACACTAAGCAATTTACTAGGCAATCACAAAAGCGAAAAAATGAAGCTAATTACAGAATAAATGCATGTGGAATAGTTTGAGCCGAAAAAAGAGGAATGTTTAAAGTTACATGATCTGCTTCAACTATTCCAGTCATGTAAAGCAAGTTTAGTATTTAACCAACAAATCAGTTCAGAAACTAAGCAATTCATCAACTGCATGCTATCCACTACAAATCACTTCAAAGGAAACTTAAATTTTAATGAGTTGACAAAGAAATACCTCAACATATTTTCTCCAATTCCCAGCAGCCAAGAGATTCTTCAACAAGATTGAATAAGTGCTAAAGTTGATTTCAGCTCCTGAAGCCATAATTTTGAAAAATAACTGCACTTCATAAAAAAAAGTTCATTAGAAACACCAAAACAAAATTTTCATGCTATAATAAGTAGCTGATACCAGTGACTACAAGACTTGAGCTTGATAGTTAAAGTTTATCTTAAAGGAGGAAAGGAAAAAAGAAGACAGAATACAGGTTCATTTTTATCTCCTCAGCTTAAAGTACAATCAGGTACCTTCAACATTGACTCGACCCTTCCACTTTTTCCAAGAAGGTGTAGTATCTGATTTACAAGCCCAATTGAAGCTACAGATAATGAAGGCTCCATCAATTTGATTAAGTCAAGTATTGTCTTCCAATCTCTCAACCTTCAACCAAAGTTAACATGCAAGTTACTAGGGCATGAGTAAGAACAATAATGCCAAAGTAAATGTGCTAATTAAGGGCAAACCATGAAGATTCAAGTTCTTAGAAACCACAACACCAAAAGGGAAATAGAATATTTACGTTTTCTTAATGATCACAGGTAAATCTGAGAACTATACAAGCCTCGCATGCCTGACATTAACTCCAAAAGGCTATGTCTCAAGTGAAATCCCACTACATTAGAAACTAAAATAAGATGTCATTCCTCTTTCACCCATGTACCTTTAATTTGGAAAACTGATTCAAATATTTACGATAAAGTCTTTCATTCCAAAGTAGCAATGCCACTTGACATGGTAAGAGTTCCCCAGCATGTGCATCTCATCCAATGGAGAGTTTAAGATACAAAGTGCTCATTCATGCCAAAAGTAAACTGTGAGACGAAATTCAAGGACAGGGCTCATCATAATTTACTAATTTACAGTCTCAAACAAGGATATCTCAACTGTTAATTTGTTTGGTACATTGAAAAGCATGAATTGCTATTTTTCATCACTGAAATTTTTAACATAGCCTATTGCCATAGCTTCATTTTTTTGAACACTTTGTTATACGCAAAGCTGACACACTAGCAAAGGGTGAAAGGAATTTGTATTCGACGTTTTGAAGGTATAGAAGGTACATATGCATGAGTAAAAATAATTGCAAGACCATATTTAACATTCCATAATTGGGACTGGGCATATATCTTTTTACTTTAGTGTTTGCCTTTGCACATAATTGGTTGGATTGATTGATCTAAATGCAATTTTTCTGCTATAATTGGTTGGATAGTTTTTGGCCAGGCCGGGCCAGGCGGTTGCTATCCCTAGTAATTAGCCATATTCCTCTACCTAGTATAAGAGTCCTATTCTTTGGAAGTATTATGACAAGCAATTGGGTAGAAGATGTAGCCAATGCAGCCTAACTTGCCCAGTTTTTAACCAGGTATATTGAAGCAGAAAAGGAGAAAGAGAGGGAGAAAACAGAGTAATTGCTTACAAGCTACAAGCTGATGTCATTTCAAAGAAAACAGCATCATTGACAGGAATGTTTCTCTCTCTCATGAGCTCCGCCAGAATAAGAACCTTGGACGACTGACCTCCTTTATTGAATGCTCTCATCAAAGCAGAACACGCAACAGTATCGAAAAGGATATCATTGGACACCATTTCCTGAAATAACTCACAGGATTTCTCCCAGTACCCTTGAATCACACAAAAGAATATGTTTCAATTTCTAAGAGCATTTTCAATTTTACCAAATAATCATACCAGTGTCTATACGCCAAAATTTACCAGCATTATTATAGGCATGTAGCATTGTTGTATAGGTAATCACATCAGGATGACAACCAGCCACCTTCATCTTGTTGAACATGGCTTCTGCTTCTGTAACTTCTCCCTAATAAATAAAGGCAGAAAAAGACATAGATTTCTTACAAGTTAGACTGAGAGACTGAGATATAAGTAGATTAATGAGACATTCTTCCCCAGAAACTTGCCTGGTTGCTGTAAGAACAAATCACAGATGAGTATACCTCCTTTGTCACAACAACCTTCATATCCATCATTTCAGCATAAAACTCAAGTGCACCAACAAATTTTGACATCTTGCAGCAACCACTTATCAATACAGTGTAAGTAATTGAATCAGGCCTCACTTTCCTTTTCTTCATAGATTTGTACAAGGCTGTAGCTTTTTCATATTCACCAATATTCATATAGCTTCCAATGGCTGCATTATATGCAACGGTGTTCAGTTGGATACCTCGCATTTCAGCTGCTGAAAGTACAGCATCAATATTCACCTTTTGACCACAACGACCACAGGAAGCCAGAAGACTACTTATGGAGACAATGTTTGGTTGAATACTATCTTTCTCCATTTCACGCATGACTTCCACAGCTTCGGCAAGTAAACCACTAGATCCATATGCATCAATCAGTGCATTGTAGCTAACAAGATTTGGTTTCCACTTGTCTCTCTTCATCATCTCAAATACTTCCCTTGCCTTTTGAGGTTTTTTTGATCTTCCATAAGAATTGAGTAAAGATGTATATGATACAACATCTGGGTGAAACCCACTGGATTTCATTTCATTAAAAACTGTCAATGCCTCTTCACTCATTCCATGAGAAGCAAATGCTCCCATCAGCGCATTGTATGCAACAATATTAGGCTTCATACCTTCTGCAAGCATGGTACTGAAAACAGCTTTGCAGTTTTCGATCTGCCCGCACACAGAGTACAAGTTGATGATGCTAGTAAATGTTACAATATCAGGGTGGTACTCTGATTTCTTATCTCTCATGGAATTGAATATTGTAATGGCTTTCTCATAGTGGCCAAGTTTCACCAAGCAATATATCACAATGTTAAGGGTTGTTGTGTCAGGACGAATATTTGTTCCTTTCATTAACTCAAAATAAGACAAAGCTTTTGAAAACTGAGCTCCGGTCTTAAATGCAGACAAAACAATATTGTGAGTCACAAGATCTGGCCCAACCCCATTTTCGGACATTTTCTTGCAAACTTTCAGAGCCACTTTCCAGTGTCCACTAGATCCACAAGCATTTATCAGGTTATTGTATGTGGACCGACTAGGAGGAATCTGCCAATATAATATTCACTATGAATATTAGAGACATGTATAGACATTATAACAAATCCCTTGGGAGCTTTAAACACATGTCCACAAAAAAGAGAAATCAAAATGCTAAGTTGCCAGCAAAAGAGGAAGAGAAAAATCAAAAAGTGATTAGAGATTAGCAGTAACAAACCACAGGTTCAGCATAGATCAACCTGACCAAAACAGTTGCTAGTACCTGTTCTAGAAAAGTAACACTATTCTGCACGCCAAAGGCAAAAATTTTCAACCATATTTATGCGGATAATAAGGCATCTCAAAACTAAGAAACTGTGGTTTAAAATTTTTGCAAAAGCTTTCCTACAGTTATGTTTAAATGTGTCAAGCCAGACCTAATTAAATTGATCAAAGCATATAAATGATTTTAAAACATGAGAAATATACAGACAGCTACACGCAGCATGTCGTCCATTATATTCATTGCCCAACGCCATTGACCTGCGCGACCGTGAGCATTGATAAGAGCATTGTATGTTTCAACATCAGGTTTGCACCTGACAAGCAAAAGAACCGACATAGAATTATGATAACATTCTAGGTAAAATGTCAAGTTTTTCTGATGATACCTCAAAATATCAAGATCCCGATCACAATAGAATTAGGACCCCAACTCAGCCCGAAAGCAACGAAGACATATATAAATAAAAAAGAAAAAATTCCAGATCATATCAATCAAAGCAATGATAATTAGAGGAACGTAGCTGCCTAAAGCAGAAATAAAATCTCACAAGACATTCCTCCCCAGAATTAAACTTGAATAATACTCCTACCCTGAAAACATTATGAATGCCCCTTAGCTACCTGCCTTACACAATCATTTCAAAGTTACTCGATCACTAAATGAACAGCAACTTGTACAATAGAAACTAAAGCAAAGCTTCCCACCCAAAATCTATTGTGAAAATGTTCCATTTCAATGTAAGAATAGTATATTTCTCTATTAAAAGATACTAGTATAAATGAAGCTCTTTACAAGTAGTAGATCAATCAAAGAGATAGACGGAAAAACTAGCAGCTTCAGAGCAGGACATGATAAGAAGAAAAACATACCTCCATTCTTGCATCTCGAAGAACAGACCGCGTGCCTGATCACTCCTGTTATGTCTAGTATGCAGCCTGATCATCATATTGTAGATATCATTGCGAGCACAATAATTCTTTTGGTTCTTCATCCACTCGAAAACCAGAACACTGTGTTCAAGTGAACCCCTTTGCGTTAACTCCTAAAACAACCAACAAAAACACCATCAACTTAATATACGTTCTTCTTCTGTAACAATTGTAGCATTCAATAAAAAGTGAAAAGTTTGCCTTGATAAGAAGAGGGAAATTTTTGCGAGCGAAACGGCCAATCCAACAATTCAAGAGACCGTGGACATCATTGGAGGGTCGGAGCTCAAGAATGTTGTGAACAACCTCGGAGACTGTCCAGTCCTTTTGGAAGCGGTCTCCTTCAACTCGAAGACGATATTGTTTTGTAAGGTTGGCTTTTCTGAGACCATTAACATGGGTGCTAACATGGTGATCGCCTTTTTCGTAGTCTACGAAAACCAACTTCTTCTCTTCGAAGACCGAATCGTTCTTTGTCTTCTTGCACTGGATTTTGGTTCCGGTTGCTTTGACGTTGGCAAGAGAGGGGGCCTGGTAGACGGTAGCCATTTTCTGTGGCCAGAGAGAGGGAAACCGAACATGGAGAGGAGAGAGACAAGGATTATTTTTAAAAGAAACAAACATTAAAAAAGATAATATTAAAAAATTTTGATTTTTTAACTTTGATTTTTTTAAAAATGTACTTTCCTTAACTTCCAATTAAAAAATAACAATAAAACAAATATAGATTGACCTGAAATAATCAAATAAAGTTTATAAGATGATTTTATAAAATTGAACTAAATTAATTAAATTTGATTTAAATTAATAATTATCTTAAATTATTAATTTAATTTAAATTTAATTAATTCAGTTTAATTCAAGAGTTAAATTGAGATACTATATTAGTGAAGTTTGATTAATTTAGATTTGATATTCATACCATATGTATTTTGTTATTTTTTAATTGAATTCTAAGAAAATGAGTTTTTTATAAAACTGAAAATTTGAGAAAAATTTTCAAAAATTTAAAAGACCACAATTTGTTTAAGACTTCTTAAATTAAAAAAAGTTTCTCTTTTATCTTTTTTAAAAGATTATAAATGAAGACTTTTTATTAGAGTAAGGGATGATAGAAATAGAGGCTTGTTATAAAATATGAGGTAAGGCAATTACCCAATATTTCTTTGCACAAGATATATTATGTGATGTATAATTATTATTTTTATCAATTTAAATATAAAATATTTGTATTTACTTTTGTATCCGTTATTAAATTTTATCTATGCTAGATATTTTGTCAAAAAAATTTACAATTATTATAGTGAATATAATATTTGCACATATTTACTAATGTATTGTATAAATAAAATTTAAAATTTATACTATTAAATAAATATTCTATTTTGATAATTATGTTATAAACACATAAAATAGATTAATTTTAAAGGATAAATTTTTATGATTTTATTTGCCTTGGAAAATATTCTTATTATTCAAAATAATTTAAACATACCTTTATCTATTGGACACAATATAAAAAGGACTTTTTATTAGGGGATTGTTTGCTTTTATTATGGTTAGGGTTTTTTTATTTTAAATAAATGTTAAGAATTTACCACAATGTGATTGATTAGAAATGCTTTCATTTATTGTTTTCAAAAATAAAAAACAACAAAAATTAATGTAAATGATTTATAACAAGAAGTTATTAAATAGAAAACGCGTTTATTTTCAATAGAATCCTTTGTTTTTTTTTTCTTTTCCTCTAGCCTCATAAAACCTCTAACTTTGGTTCCTTATTTATCTTCATTCATTATATTGATCAACTCGAGTCCTTTGATTATGTTTGTTGGAAAAATGTATTTATAAGGGAACTAAAGAGAAAAGAAGATGAGGATGAGAAGTTGAAAGACATGGAGGTTTCTAAGGAGTTTTCTGATTTGTAAGTGTTTACGTCTCATTTGTTTTAAAAAAAATGCTTTCATAAAGTTAATTTCTTGAAAAAGGATGTGTGACACAGGAGATATTTTGTAAAGTTCATTACTCTAAAATTCAACAAGGACCATTAAGGGATTACAAAGGATATCTTGTTGCTTTGAAATTCGACAAGGACCATCAATAGATTGCAAAGTATGTCCCTTTTCTTTCTTTTTGCAATAATAGGTCTCTAATTAACATGGTTTTATTGTATTATATATTGCTTTGCTCTTTTTCAATTAAAATTGGATTTTGAAATACCATCTCAATACTTTTCTTTTTTTTTTAGTTCTTTCTCCCTTCTTTATGGGATGTATATGAATTGACATATTCACAAATTTCTTGACCATTAGAACTTTTCTCCATTAATAGCTAGTTGTATTGTGTGGTGCATCTACTCCTTACATAGAAAACTTGTAAAGATTAAGTTGGATATCCATTGTAAGTGGTTCTTTAGTATTCCAACCATGGATTTGTCTAAACCAAGCCTAAAGTTTTGTTAGGTTTTGGTCATGCATCTCTTACATATATCAAATATATACAGCGGAAATAAAACGGAACCTCAAAAGCCAGATCTACTCATGCATATAGATATAGAAAAACAAAAACATGAAATGTAAGATGTTTATATACCTTTCTGACGATCTCCTTTGTTCTTTAAGCTTCTCTACGTTGGGTTGTCATAAACTACAACGATCAACCTAGACCGTCTATAATGAAAGTCCACATGAAGATAGAAGGATGAAACCTCACTAGGAGATGTCTAGAATTCTTTCTTTGTGTTAGTAAAGACAAGAACTCTTGAGAGAGTTAGAGAGAAAAAGTGTGTGTGTGAGAAAAATAACCTTTCTATTTCATTTTTTGTATGTCTTGCACAAGATGCATAAAAATCATCTCAGTTTTCTACACCATTTGGCCTTCCATAGCCCTCATCACTAATGGAAAGTTATAGGAAGTTAATGGTCATTAATAGCATGCATTAATGAAAGTTATGGGAAGTTAATTACCATGAATAGCTTACATTAATGGAAGCCAACAAAACTTGTTTCTAATCTATTGCATGCAACATTTTCTACCATGATCACATCGCGATACAATCCCAAAACACTCTCTTATATCTTGAATCACCATTCAAGACCATTTTACTTATCCTTTGGATCTCTTATGTGTGTGACCTATTAGGTTCGCGATTATGTTGGCCACTTGAATTAACACTTAATTCAAGTAAGTCAAGAGTGGTATCTAGTAACACGTCATGACCTCCAATTGACTGGAAAGTTAGTGGTTTGACTACGAACCCTTCCATACACAATGTTACCATGCAATTTATCCTTTCACCATCTATACCCCACTTGGTTCAGAGTATGGTCAAAGTGTCAACTCCCACTAGACTGATTACGTCATATCTAGTTCAAGTGATATTAGATCTTGTCTTAATGATCTCATTACTCTATGTATCATTGAAGACTCTCTTCATGACACATATCTGCTATGGCCAGAGACTCCAGAGTAATGACCTCGACAAGAGGCCGTAGGTATCATCTCCTTCTATCAGGAGTGGTGAATCCTTTATTGGCTACTCAGTTACCTCCAAATTTCTCAAGCTATACCCAATCACCACCTTATGAGTAACCCTGAAAGGCACAGATGAATGGAGTTAAAACATATGATCAGTATTTGAGATATTCTTGAGCATCTTAAGTCAAAGGATATTGTAATAGAATATCCATATGATTGTCTCATAGTAGGTTAATCCAATGTGCTTACTAGCCTTAGTAAGCATCCATATGTTAACTACGAACAACTTATGTTTACAACTTATGAGATCTACTGCTTGATCTAATCAAGGAGTATAACAGGAGTATAACATGCACTAATCTATTTATATTAATGATATCTTATCTCATTAATCGTATGACTAGGGAAAGTTTAGATAATAACATAATTACATATGGTAGGAATCTCATTATCATGATTTCTTCCATGCTATGTTTTGTATCAAGGACTTCATTAAATCAATTTAAGATCAACATCAAATTGATAAACATATGAACATCGAAATAATGCAAAATTCCTTTATTAATCATAAAACGATTTGTACAATAAGTGCTAAAGGTGATTGCCTTTAGAATACTTCTCTAACAAACTCCCACTTGCACTAAAGTCAATCGCCTTAATATCTAATACCATAGGCAAGTACATATGACACAAAACTCTTTTAGGAAATAAGCATAGTCAATTGATCAACTATATTCTGATCGGTGGGAGCTCTCTCTATCTTGACATCATTTCTACCAATGATCTCTCTAATCAAATGGTATGGCCTGAGTACATGTTTGGACTTTTGATGAGACCTCGGCTCCTTCACCTGCTTTATATCCTCGTTATTGTCATAGTACAACTGCACTGGGTCAGCAATGCTTAGGACCACACCAAGTTCTATGATAAACTTCTTAATCCAAACTGCTTCCTTTGTTGCTTTTGAAGTTGTAATGTACTCCGCCTTTGTCATCAAATCAATAATCGTCTCTTATTTAGAACTTTTCCAACTGACTGCACCATCATTCAGTGTGAACACGTATCTAGACTGGGATCTAGAGTCATCCCTATCGAATTGGAAGTTGGCATTAGTATACCCACTTACCATAAGATTACCTTCTCTACATACCAAGAATACATCTTTAGTTCTTTTCAAGTACTTAAGGATATTCTTGACAACCACCCAATAACCCTCACCAGGGTCCAACTAATATCTGCTCGTAACACTTAGAGTATACGATACATCAAGTCTAGTACATAACATAGCATACATGATTGATTCTATAGCCGAAGCATAAGGAATCAAACTCATGTGAGTCCTCTCATCTTGTGTCTTTGGACACTTAGATTTAGAGAGTGTAATCCCTTATAACGTGGGCAGATAACCTCTCTTGGATTGCTCCATGCTAAACCTCTTTAGCATCTTGTCTATGTATGTAAATCGAGAAAGACCAAGCAACCTCTTAGATCTATCTCTATAAATCCTTATCCCCAAAATATAAGTTGCTTCTCCAAGGTCTTTCATAAAGAAGTTCTTAGCTAACCAATTTTTTACGGATTGCAAAGCTGAGACATCGTTTCCTATTAGCAATATGTCATCTACATACAGTACAAGGAAACCGATTGCACTCCTACTAACCTTCTTATTCACACACGGATCATCCAGATTTTGTGAGAAACCAAACTCTTTGATTGTCTCATCAAATCGGATATTCCAACTCCTAGATTCTTGCTTCAATCCATAAATGGATTTCTAAAGCTTGCATACCTTTTCTCCATTCATGGATATGAAACCATCAGGTTGTGTCATATATACATCCTCGGTTAGGTTTCCATTAAGGAAAGTCATCTTCAAATCCATTTGCCATATCTCATAATCATAATGCACGGCAATGGCTAAGAGTATCCTAATGGATTTAAGCATAGCTACTGGGCTAAATGTTTCATCATAGTCAACACCTTGCCTTTGACGATACCCTTTAGCTACAACTCTAGCTTTATAGGTAACTACATTACTCTCCTTGCTAGTTTTCTTCTTAAAAACCCATTTGCACCCTATGGGTTTTATTCCTTTGAGTGGGTCAACCAAATTTTATACTTGATTTTTATATATGGATGGGTTTTATCCCTTCGAGTGGGTCAACCAAATTTCATACTTGGTTTTTATATATGGAATCCATTTCAGATTTCACAGTTTAGAACCATTTGTCAGATTCTGAACTCTTTAGAACCTCTTCATAGGTAGTATGCTCATCATCTTTTATGAGCAATACGTCACTAAGTTCACTTATGAGAAATTTGTATTTCTTGAGAACATGACATATCTTACCTAACTTACGAACTTCTTATATGTCAGAAGGTTAAACTATTGTTTCATCTTCATAAACAATATTCTCAGGTCTAGGTAGTTGATCTGCGTCTGTTTGACCATCTTGAACTTCCACAATTTCAATTCTGCTCCCACTGACTTCTCTTAGAAAAAAATCTTTCTCTAAAAAGACATCATGTTTGGAAACACACATTTTTTGTTCTAAAACATAGTAGGAATGATATCCTATAGTTTCCTTAGGATATCCTATAAATAAACACTTGTCAGATTTAGGTTCAAGCTTATCTAACTGAATCCGCTTCACATTAGTAGGACAACCCCAAACTTTCATATGAGAAAGATAAGGTTTATTTTTAGTTTATATCTCATATGAAATAACATTAACTGACTTGGATGAGCCTTTGTTTAATACATAAATAGAAGTTTCGAGTTCATACCCTAAAAGGATTTTGGGAAGTTTGCTAAACCCATCATATACCTTCACCATGTTTAACAAGGTTCGGTTTCTCCTTTCAGCCATATCATTGTGTTATGGTACGTAAGGTGGAGTCCACTGGGACAATATTCTATTATCCCTGAGATAATCCAAAAACTCTTGGCTTAAGTATTCACCACTTCGATTTAATCAAAGTGATTTAATACTTCTCCCAAGTTGTTTCTCAACTTCATTTATGAATTCTTTGAACCTTTCAAAAGCTTCAAACTTGTATCTCATAAGATACATATATCTATATCGAGAATGATCATCGATAAGGTAATGAAGTATATAAAACCACCTTTGGCATGTATAGACATCGGACCACATACATTAGTATGTATTAGGTTTAAAAGTCCACTAGTTCATTCACCCTTTTCCTTAAAGGGTAACTTAGTGATCTTGCCTAATAAGCAAGATTCGTATGTGTCATATGATTCCTAATCAAATGAACCTAAACTACCACACTTGTGTAGTTTAGACATGCATCTCTCACTTATATAGCCAAGGCGACAATGCCATAAGTAAGACGATTTCACATTATCTCTTTTTATTCTTTTGTTATTATTGATATTTATAACTAGATTAGACATATCCAATATGTATATACCATTGCACAATATACCCAAAGTATAGAACATTCCATTCAAATAAATTGAACAATCATTTTTATTAAAATTTAAAAGGAATCCAGCTTTATTAAGACTAAAAACAGACATTACATTTTTAGTCAAAGTAGGTATATAAAAACAATTGTCCAATTCTAATACAAGCCCACTAGGGAGTGTCAATACATATGTGCCTATAGCTAATGCAACAACTTTTGCTCCATTGCCCACTCACATATTAGACTCTCCTTTGTTGAGTTGTCTACTATTCCTAAGGCCTTTCATATTAGTACAAATGTGTGAGCCACAACCGGTATCTAATACCCATATGTTGTTATCAGAAACAGTATGATTATCAATAACATAAATACCTGAAGTAGATGGGGCATCAGATGCCTTCTTCTACTTCAAAGACCCTAGATAGGCCTTGCAGTTTCTTTTCCAGTGGCCATCTTTGCCACAGTAGAAGCAAGTTCCCTTTGAGGCAATATTCTTTGCTTTCTTGACACCTCCCTTAGGACCTATGGTTTTCTTCCTCTTTTGTCTCTTTTTCTTCGAACTAGAAGATTCCACCAGCATCATAACCTTGTCCTTATGGACATATGGTTCAACTACCTTGAGCATGTTGACCAGCTTGGGAATTGTGCTGGATATATTGTTTATCCAATAATTAAGCACAAATTGTGAGTAACTATCATTTAAACCTGTCAGAATTAAGTCAATACTTAATTCATCCAAAAGAAAACCCAAGGAGGCCAACCACTTGATGTAGCCATTTATCTTCAGTGCATATTATAGTAGAGATGTTGCCTCAACCATCTTGGAGCGGAAGAGCAATCGTGAAGTCTCAAACCTTGTTTGCTCATCAAAGAGCTCCCTAAGATGACAAACTATGGTATGAGCATCCATAACCTCGTGCTGCTTTTGAAACTCTGGTGTCATAATGGCCAATATAATACAACTAGCCACCTCACTATTATTGAGATGCTTCCTATATGCCCTCCAATCATCATTAGAAGCATCAGCAGTAGGGGGATCTAGAAGTGGTTCTTCGAAGACATAACCAAACTTCTCGAACTTGAGAACTATTCTCAAGTTCCTAAGCCAATCAAGGAAGTTTGGTTTAGTAAACTTGTTAGCTTCCATTGATGATATTAGATTCATTCTAGTACTCATGTTGTTGACTTGGGTAATAGCAATCTATCGTCAAATAGAGAAAAATTGGAATGCACTTAAATGCATGTCTATAAGGACTTTAATAACAAGCATTATGGCTCCTATTACTTTCACAAATTCATAACTCTCAATATAAATCTGAGAGAACTCGTAAAGAAATTCTTCTAGTGGGTCCATATCTAATATCCCTAAGAATGACCTTGGGTTTGCCCAACAAGCCACCTTAGTTCAATCGGTAGACATCGATCATACCAATTGCATCTCTAATGCAACTATCGAATCTAGTGCTATCAACTGTTGATGTGTGCATACTCATTGGGCTATCAACTCTTAACACGTGTACATCTAATGTACATTACCTAACTTCGCCTCTGTCCACGT